>CAIGRS010028744.1:0-15970 GCA_903798395.1 Fraxinus floribunda
TTGGAATGGGATTTATGAAAATGGAAATCTAAAACTAGGGGTGGGTGTAATTTCCTCTTAAATAAGAGGCCGTAATGAGGGGTCCAAAATGGGATTTACGAGCACAACCGAGTCAATATCTGATTTTGTTGAGCTGTGACCGACAAGTGGACTATCCAATTCAGGCATGATTGGGTGTTTCCCAAATAAATGTATAAAATTCTCAATCAGCCTACATATACAAGAAATTGGTACAGAAATTTGAAATGAACAACACAGATTCTGTGAGTGATTCCCTATACTTAGAGAATAACTCTAAAATTCTTGTCATGAATACAAAAATTACGACCAAGTGAATGGTCAACATCGGTTCTATGATTGAAGGATTATTTTGTACTCAATTTTAATCATACATTCATAAAATAAAATCATTGTTTGAACTTCATCATATCACGTTATAATAAGAGAAATAGTAAATTTTTGGAGAATGTGTAGTTAAAAAAGAAAGAATTTTTTAAAAATTTACGTGTATATTATTTTATTTAAGAATTTGTGGTTGATGAAAAGAAAGAAAAATAAGTAAAATATTTTTCACATAAATCTAAAATTTTTCTTTCTACTCCTGTTAAATTTTGAATTTTCCTGTATCAGTTGCATCTTTCTAACGAATTGCCTTTTCCATTTCTACCCTCGTTCAATATAGAACTCGCCCACAAGAAATGGAAAACTGAAGAATTAGGCAGATATTATTAGGCTGAAATGGTGAAAATGAGAGAACAGATGAGAAATTTAAGATCTCATACATAGAAAATTGAATCCTTAAAAGTTATTTGGGGCATAGCTCTTGTTCATCATTCTGCTCTACATAAGACAATGAACAAAATAATCTATTATATTCAAAGAACAAACTTAACAAAATTCAAATACCAGAGAGGCAGAGAATTTCTTTGCACCAACAGATCGTAAGCTCCATAAAATTTTGTTTCCTTGACTGGAGATTATGCCAAGCTTTGGTAATTATCAAGTAAAAAAGCATAAATCTTTGAAGTTACGGAAAATGGCGACATGGGTAGGAGAAAAACACCACGTCATAAGGATATTCAACTGAAAATGATCGAATATGCTTAATAATTATATGATTATGAATGATTCCAGTGCAAGTACAATCTATAAACCATCCATGTCAAGTAACGAGAAGGGCAGCTGTAAACTGTATTTAATTTAACTGAAAACGATGATACAATTATTGTGGCTATGCAATTACAATTTTGAACGGATGAATTAGCCCCTCGAATCATATATTATGCATTGAATCATATTTTTACGAAAATTTGAGGTAAATTCCCCGAGTAACATCACCTTCACCTCTCGGGAGATATAAATATCCAGCCAGCCAGTCTTGGGGCCAAAAGTCTAATCCAATAGGGACATTGAACAACTGAGATCAGAAATTCAAGAATTTTATTTGTTTCACCTTCCCCGTGGATTTACCAGCTGAGAGAAAACAGCGCTGGTGGCAGCATCATCATCTGTGCCAGAATTAACCCCTCCAATCATACTCACACTGTTGTCAAATGGCTCAAGTGATGTCAACGGAATATCAGGGATATGGTTTGTACTGTTATCGTCAGGCTCTGTGAGAGCAGATGAGGTTTCCTCAAGCTGAAGAGCGTATTCAAGGTTCCACAAAACATCACCCATGGAAGGCCTATCAACCCCATGCTCCGCCAGACACTTTTCTGCAGTGTCTCCGAATTTCTTCAGAGAAGCCGGATTCACCTTCCCTGTGAGATTTTTGTCCATAATTTGATCCAGCATGCCCTTCTTTTGCCAAGTCATTGCCCATTCAGCAATATTAACTTGTTCCCGAGGAAGAACAGGGTTCAGAGCCGGTCTTGTGCAGAGAACCTCCAATAGAACGACACCAAATGAATAGACATCTGATTTCTCAGTAAGCTGCTGCCGCCTGAAGTATTCAGGATCGAGGTAACCAAAGCTACCTTTAACAGCAGTACTCACATGGGTTTGATCAAGAGCTGGTCCAGTTTTAGATAGACCAAAATCAGCTACTTTGGCAACAAAGTTCTCGTCCAAGAGTATGTTGGTTGTTTTCACGTCACGGTGAATAATACTTTGAGCAGCCCCAGTATGGAGATAGTGAAGTCCCTTAGCAGCACCTATACATATCTCAAGTCGCTGTTTCCAAGAGAGAGACGGGAGTTCAGTTCCATATAGGTGGCTTCTGAGAGGCCCATTCGCCATATATTCATAGACCAGAATCATTTCTGATCTTTCATCAGAATAGCCAATAAGAGACACTAGGTGACGGTGGCGAAGCTTAGACAACATTTCAATTTCTGTCCTGAATTCTGCGAGTCCCTGCTCGGATCTTGAATTCCCTCTTTTGACAGCAATTCTAGTCCCATCTTCCAGGGTTCCTTTGTACACCCTACCAAAACCACCAACGCCAAGAAGGGAGCTTTCGTCAAATTTATTTGTTGCATCCATTATTTCCTGAAAAGTGAAGAATCGGCCAAGATTGGAGGACACTAATGAAATGCAGCTTGCCGTTCCACTCTTTTGAGAAAGGGTAGACATTTTAGTCATTGTCAAAGAATTTCCATATAAGGGCAGAGGAAGCCATGTATTTCCTTGGGGGGCGGACTTTGATTTTTGGGCAACCAAGCAGCAATAGCACAACCCTATAAACGCCAATGCAGCCACTGCTCCACCCACAGAGCCAATTATAATACCTATTTTATTCTTCTTTGGACGAACCACAAGGATAGTTTCAACAGCCAAAAGTCCAACAAAGCTTCTAGCTTCATTGCTAATCTTCATGATTTCCAGGCCGTTCATGATAGCATTCATGGAATCGGAACTTGTGTCCGGACCAACACTAACAGAAAGTGTGTCCGAACCAGCAGAAGTGTTGGAGACAAAATCTTTGTAGAAAGGGACATCCAAGTTTCCAGCTAGTTTTGATAGGTCCAAACTCCCGAACGCAATATCAGTATTTATATATAGATTGAACACCAGACTGTTCATAGATTTGCTCACAATATCGCAAAAGTGTACCCTAACAAAATACGTGAAATTTGGATCAACTGGCAAGACCCAAGTGATGTTGAAATTTACGCTGACTACATTTGCATCTCCCATGGTTTCAGCAGTCGAGTAAACTGAATTTGGTGCTATTTCCGGGGAAAAAGCAGGACCATATTTTATGTTAAAAGGGTTAACTGAAACATTTGTTGCTGAGCTGTTGACATGGAGGTATTTAACATCATTCTCCCAATTTCTTCCCAAAGTGTCGTTCTGAGCAGTGACCAAGGGACCACCCATATTTAAACGATAAACGGTTTCCAAAGCAAGTCCAGAAAGCCCGGTAAAAGGGCCAGAGGGAGATACAGCTACTGCCTGATCAGAGATCAAGCTATCCGGGACAGAAACAACTTCAATTGCATTAACAAATGCAATAGAGTTATTTGAAGGAATAAAATTAAGTACCAAGTTATCCAATGTGACATTGATTGCATACTCCTTAAACAGGTAAGTACCATTAAAAGCCTTGAAACTGAAGTTGTGCAAGAGCACAAAGTTCTCAGTAACAACTGTGATCGAGGCTGAGGTCAAATTGTGGCCGGGAACAGGATAAAAATAAAGGCGAATCCAATGCCGGCCTTCTTTCTCAATATTAAATTTGTAAGATGTCGTGCTCGTAAAAATTCGAGCAGACTGGTAGATTGGAGATGGGGGAGTGGAATTGGAGGTAGCAACAAAAGAATTTCCCTGACTTTCTAAAGAAACTGAAGATTGTACTGAATCGGGAACGTAGGTCTGATCATTAAAGGTGACATTTTGTGAAGATCCACAGACCAGCAAATAGTTATCAGCAGGAGTGTATGAGGAATAAGATCCTTGACTCAGAATACCTAGAACCACACCTACCCATATCACTATATTCATAGTAGACAACGTTGCAAGCATCCCAAATCTTCAATAACAGAAACGAACAACACCCTCCACTTCAAACTGGATAAAATTCCTTAGAAAAGCCAAGATTCTAAATTTCCAATTTCAAGAAAATCTCAACTTAATCCCAAATAAGCCCTCAAATGCTATACACACAAATCCCAAAAATCACTACCTATTTACCCAAGATTTATAGAAAACAATGCTTAATAACAAATGGCCGATATAGTAAAAAATGAATGTGCAACAGAAACGAACTTAGCATATAAAATTGAAAAGATAATCTGAAAATTTGGAGGTTCTGTTGAATAAAAATGAAAAGATCGAAGCTTGTTCAAGAACCTTACCTCACTCACAGAGCTAAAGACTAGTAATTTGCCATGGAATGAAATGCAAAGCATTTGCCACCAAGAGAACACAAACCTCCACCAATTTCAAGTAGTAGAGCTTTTTGCAGTGCAAACTGCACCAGCTCTTTCCAGGCTGTCAATTAGGCTGTCGTTTTACACAGATCACAGATAGCAAAGAGCAAAAGAAAATAAATAAAAACTAAAAAAGGTTTTGGACCCACAAAAAAATTGCAAAAACTCAAATCCCAAAAATGGAATATGCAACAGCTGTTTCCCAAGAGATAATATGTGTACCATTTTTAACACAGAAAAATATATTATAAAATAGTGGAATATTAGAGCCAAGTTCTGCTTGTATACTTTTTGTACTGTGGATTTTGTTTTTATATTAATTATATATATTTTGGGTCTGTTAATTATATAATTAATTAATTAATTATAAGTTGCTTTGCTGGGACCAAGAATCTCCGGAACCCACTTGAACGCGGCTTTGAGATAAAGAGGGGCCAGAGATTATGGTGTTGGTTGGCAGAGGAGAGACCGATAATTCCGCAGGTTACCGTCACCTGTATTTTAACGACGTTATTTTAGGTGTTTAATTGGATGTTAACTGTCACATGCACTAGTTGTTTGCTTAACCACAGTTGGAGCCATATTTCGTTTTCATTTTTCTACTCATTTTTAATCACACATTTTTCAATAAAATAATATTTTTCATCACATCAATAAATTTTCATTCTTTTTCAACCACACATTCTTCATCCATCTACTATTTCAAAATACATTTTTCCAAAATAATATCGCTCAAACACAATATGAAATTGAAAAGGTGATCTGAATATTATACAGAATATTTAACATTCTCCAATTTATTGTTGAATAACATTATTTTATCTGTCAAACACCCACCCACCCCCCACCCCCGCCGCTCCAATAATTTATGTATATCAATAAATTTAGCCGTAACTTTAATATTGTACTTTAGCTCTTGTTTGAGCCCCATTTTGAAAAAAAAAAAAAAAAAAATACATTTTAGAATATTGATTTTTATGAGAATATATAATTAAAAAGAAGGAAAAAAATTTAATTTACATGTAAAATTATTTTATTGAAAATAAATTTAGAAGGAAAAAAAAGGGTTCAAACAAGGGCATAATATCCTTTTAATAATTGTACTAAAAAAATTCGATTTGAATTTTGTCATTTGTACATTTCATTTCATTTGACATCATTGTTGACGTTGGTTTGAGTTCATAAAATTGTAAGCGAAATTTGATATACAACTAACCAAAGTGTACATAAAAAATGATTCTCGATTATGGTGCCGGCGTCATAAGATTAACGGGTGGAAGTTGGAACACTATCATATCGTAGAATTGACTCATTAACGAAAATCAAAATTCAAACCCATTAACCGCTGGACTGCGGCACATGGCCACGAACACAAACGTCCCCATCTGCTTCGTTTCTATTGGTAATTTTTGTTTTAGATTAATATTTTTGTCTTAAAACAAATTTGGTTTTATTATATATATATTTTATAAAAGAGAAAGTTAATGGATATGAGTTGGCCCTTGCTGGCGAAAACCACGTTAAGTTTTGGGTACATGACACCGCCATGGCGCCATTCACGGCAACTCTGTGAACCCATTGACGACTCGACACCGCAATTCACGTTCAATCAAAAAAAAAAAAATTAGGTCTTGCTTCTGCCAGTATATTCAAACATATTAAAATCAAAAAGTCTCTTAAAAACTAGGAAATTGTAATCAACATATCAAATCTTTCCTTTAGTGGCAAATTCGACACAGAACTTTTCGTTTGTGCCTACGTAGATAATAAGCCTTTAAAAATTCGCAACTTAAGTCCAAAATTATGGTTTTCGTCGTTTTACCCCAAAAATCGTTAATTGACTCCATAAATTAAAAATTTAATAATTTTTCCCAAATATGACAAAGACATTTTGGACATAGTATATTTTTTCCATTAAATCAAAACTAAGAAAAAAAAAATAAAACCAGAACCCCAACCTAGAATTGGGCACGATTTGATTTTGGTCGGTTTCGACTCTAACTCGAAACCAAAAACAAATTAGTCGGTTTATGTGAATTTAAGCCCAAGCCAATCCCACACTAGCCCTTAAATCGAATCGATCCAAGCCAAATCAGTTTGGTTCGATTAGTACAAATTGAATTTTTTTTTTAAAAAAAAAAAAGTCTAGGTCTTGGGTCCACTTAGATTACAAGAATTAAAATAATTAAATAATTTTATATTGTAAAAACTATTGACTACGAATAAAATTACGTAAATATAGAAATATCAATAGAAAACTTAAAAATTTTGTTGTTTTTTATGCATTAGGTAGCCTGATTGTCAAGAAGGAAAAAAGATTAAATATAACATAATGAACTTTTTGAAAATAAATTATCGATGCTATTACTTACCGACGCCGTTATAGATTAGAGGGAGTTGAGATATAGTTATGAAATTATGACTTATCATTTGATTAATATTTTTTTCTTTAAAAAATGGCAAATATATAAGTGGGTTGGGTCGGTTCGATTAATCGGCAGTTTGAAACTTCAAATCATGACCGAACCAACCCACCATGATTTTGTTTAAAAAAAACCAAACCAAACCAATTACATGTATCAAACGAGCCCAACCCGGTTCGGTTTGATTGGTTTGGTCGATTTTGAGATTTTTTTTTTGTCCAGACCTACCCCCACCCCCATCTACTTCTTCCACAACCCTCTCACCCCAAACCAAAATTACCCCCACCAAACTGTCAGCCGCCACCACCACCACCACTACAGGCTGCGCCACCACCACAGGCATCACACCTGTGTATTTTTTCCTCAAGTCATACTTCACACGCTCTCTCTCATCTTCTTTGCTCTATATCTATATTGTAATGCCACGTGTTTCATTCGCATAATTATCATGTCTATCTATATTATCATCGATGTTGAAATTATTATTTAATTAATATAATCATTTTCCTCGTGACTAACTATATCTTTATCGTGGATTGTACTTTCGACGCCCAGAACGAGTGGTGTACCTATTAATTTAATTACTAAATGTTTATAACTTTATTATGCTCAAATATAATTATATACGATTATTGCAAATAGGGATTGACGTTCACTTTGAAGCTGCCGTTGAATAAAGGTAACCAATTTTTTTATTTTTTGCTTAGCACGTTATCATTTTATGAATCTGCTTAGTCTAAATTGAATGAAGTCATTGCAACTCGTGGTCCTGATCACTTTACTTCACGTCTCTCTGTTCTAGTATTTTGAGTACGGGTGTCCAAAATATCTGAATCGAACCCGAACCGAACCGAACGATTTTTCATAAGTTAAAGACCCGAACGGGTACCCGAATCGAGAACCGAAAGGTTTGGGTCGGGTCGCGGGTCTAGACCAAGAACCGAAGAACCGAATGAGACCCGAAACTAAATAATTTTTTTATTAAATTAATTAAATTATTTTATTTTTTTCTAAATAAATTAACAAATTAATTAAATAAATAAAATCATTTCATAAATAAAAAAGGGTGTCCAAAATATCCGAACCGAACCGGACCGAACCGAACCCGAACCGAACCGAACCGAACCGAGCGGTTCTTCATAAGTTAAAGACCCGAACGGGTACCCGAATCGAGAACCGAAAGGTTTGGGTCGGGTCTCGGGTCTAGACCAAGAACCGAATGAGACCCGAAACTAAATAATTTTTTTATATTTTTTTATTGAATTAATTAAATGATTTAATTTTTTCTAAATAAATTAACAAATTAATTAAATAAATAAAATCATTTCATAAATAAAAACATTCAATTACCAATTTACCAATTCCAATTTAGCCCAATACATACAAACCCGATTGGAACCGTCCCAACCCGATTGGTAAGTATTAATATCTACTTTTTGGTATTTGTATGCATTGAATTAGTATTATTCGACATCTAGTTATTTTTATATTTTTGAATTTGGCTACGTTAATTTGTATNATCACCAATTTACCAATTCACCAATTCAATTCCATGGCAAGTCAACCAGTAGCAGTTGATGATTAAATCAAATAGTTGGTAAGTATTAATATCTACTTTTTGGTATTTGTATGTATTAAATTAGTGTTATTCGCCATCTAATTATTTTTATATTTTTGAATTTGACTACATTAATTTGTGTACGTTACAAATGAAATGTCATTAGTTATATTTATGTAGTGTTGCTGTAAATGTTAAAAAATTTAATTATGATACGGAACCGAACCGAACCTGAACGTTTCATAATTTTATTTGGACCCGACGGGTCCATTTATTAAATACCCGAAAATTCTGGAACCTAGCAGAACCGAACCGAACCGACCCACGGACACCCCTAGTATCATCAGCAAAGGAAAAGTGCGAGATAAGAGTGGTACCTATAGTCGATAACCCATACCGTGGTATCTATAAAACTATTTAGTGAGTAGACGAGAGAAGTAATCTACAACAATGATGAATATGGATGGAGAGATGGTATCACCCTAGGCCATTTAGCACTGAGAAACGATACTCTGAAATGTACCATTTTATCCTATCAACCCAAATATGATCAAATTCAAATGCTTCCAATATAGAATAGATGAAGTCAAAATCTATGCAATCATATGCTTTGGCCATGTCAAGTTTTGGCACAGTATTCCCTCTCCTTGCTCTATTATCCAATGTATAGAGGAGCTTCCGAGTCAATAGAACATTATCTAAAATCAGTTTACTATGAATGAAACTACTCTGTTGTGGGGATATAATGTGATGCAAAACTGAACTCAAATGAGTGTTCAATGGCTTTGTGATAAACTTTTTGAACATTATATATAAGTTGATCGGTCTAAAGTCTTTCCATCTGCAAGCACCCACTCTCTTCTAAAACAAAACAATAGAAGTAGCTGCAAATCCTCGAAGTAGATGACCACCATTAAAGAATCTAAGATAGCCTTATATACATCATCCTGAATAATATCCCAACATTGCTGGAAGAATAAAGATGAGCGACATTGTTAGCATCAATACTGAGCATTGCCCCCCCCCCCTTCTCTCCTCCCCTCCCCAGTACCTCATGAATCAAATGAGGCGGTTGAGTGTTATGTTATCTTGATGCGAACCCACATAGCAATTGAATCTATGAAACCCACGCCAGATTAGATCAAACCCAAGAAAGCCAAGAATCAATGTTTGAAAAGCTCAACCAAATAAATTATTGAACTGAAGAAACAAGACAATCGCCAACAATATCTTGATCCTATGATCACAAAACTTGACATGGCTAAAGCATATGAACACTACAAGAATTTAATTTTTGATAAGTTCAAAATTAATTCAATGAAAAACGAGTTGAAAGCAATATGTCTCGTAATAATATCTCTCAAATTGTGTGTTTTTACAATGAATGAAATAAGTTATATTTATATGGAACCTATAAAACTTAATTAAAAATGGAATTAAGCCATAAAAGATATAAAAAAAAAAACCATACAAGAGTTTTAACTAAAATAGAATTCTAGGCAAAGTTTAGGAAAAACACGACCAGGAATGTACTATACTGCCACATAGGCTCCCTACATGCAGTCGCATAGGCCAATTGATAGCCTTAAGTTTTTGTTCAATTTGGAGGCATACGACTACACCTAGGTTTATCCTATACAATCTTATAACAGTCCGTCTTGCCTCCAGTTTGTGTTCTTGAATCTGATGCATTCCAACTTGTTTATGTTCCAATGCCCAAAATAGAACTTTGTCTTTGAATTGTTAACTTCACCATCCTGGACTCCGTAGCTTGAACAAGTGATTATATGACTTAATCGACTCTCTTTGATCTCGAACTTGCCCTTAGCCTCTCCTCAACATACATAGACGCTTGATAACTTGTTGCCTTCATTAGATACCATCATTCACTCCTTCTTCGATATGATTTCACCTTGAATATGTACATGCATCAAAGAAAGTGAGCTAAGAAACAACAAAAACGCAAATATCATAAACTTACCTTGAAGATTCAAATTACAACCATTGCTTTCAATCCTTGTAGTGACATGGGAATGGACCATCTCCTCTAAGATGAAATCTTGACCTTCTTTGCATTCAAACAAGCCATTTTTGCCTAACCACCAAAACTTAATCACCTGGCTCAAATATTTTACGCCTCTTCCTTTTGTTATCTTGAGATACATATAATTCAATCCCTTACTTTCCATCCAAACTACCTTCTACAATAATAGTTAAATGAATTAAACCAAACAAAGTTAATGAATTTAAACTATAAACCATATCAAAACGTGTAGCAGAAGTAGTAGAGGATACTAAATTCGTTCCCAACATATTCCATAAATTTAAACAAAAATAGTTAAGGATTTCAAGATTGAAATATAGATCATCATGCCTCAAATCACCAACAATGCACCCCAATTATCTATCAAGCTCAATTAATTTCTTACAATATACTAGAATATCATTATCTAGTAATTGATTTGTTATGAATGCATGTGACAAGTGACTTATTACTCTCATAGAAGTATTAGATGCAATAATATGTGTAAACGTACATACCCCATATGAAAAAATATTACTACATGCTAAACCAACATCTAACTTATGTATGGGGTATTGATTCTTTACCATTCCATAGTTGAATACTTCTCCTTCAATGCTCATCAAATTCTCTACTTGCATTGAATCAATTGGATGCTCAGTGGGTAGTATCCCACTAAATAAGGTTTTATGGAACAAGTCTTTGAGTTCATGTAATAAAAAAAATATCCAAACTAAGGAGGGGTTTGTTAGTTTTCACTAAAGCCCTCTTAATCTCACTATTTTTTGCATAGAAACTCATTTTTTATTTTTCTCTTCTCTCAATGGACTCTCGTTCTTTTTCTCTCTTGTAGCTCTATTCTTTTTTTCTTACAATTAGGCAACTCACTATCTTCTCTCCTAATCTCCTTTTGCCTTTCTTTGTTTTTATTTTCTTCTTCACCTCTCAATCTCGATTGGTCATCATAAACCTGTTGTGGTGTTAATAGTACTAGAGTAATAGCTCTCCCATCTTTTACAAAGTTATATCTATTTTTGAATCCATCATGTTTCACCTTCCTATCACACTGTATAGTCTTCCCAAATGTGCTCAGCATGCATATGAACTACATTTTTTTGGTTAAAGAAGGGTACTACCTCCGAGATTTTATAAATATTCCCTCAGTTGTGGCGGAGGAAGTAATGAAAGCAGTAAATGAGGAAGTACTATTTTCCTTTTAATGAAAATAAATGATAATGAACAAAAAATAAGAATAAAGAATAAATGGATTATCTTTAATAAATATATCTCCCACATAAATCATCATAAGAATAAATAAATGTTGGGTAGTCCATGTCTATCTATCTGTACGAATGCCCTAATATGTCGTGGTCGATTAGGTATTTCATATATCTGATATCGTCGATGATCTTAACTTTCTGCAATAAGAGCATCTGGAACCAAATTCTCCTCTCTGTAGATGTAGAAAACTGTATCTTCATCGAATGATACAATGTCTGTGATTTGTCTAAGTATGCCCTGAATAGCCCATGGTCCTCATTCTCTAGCGATGTAGTGAGCAGCCGCTACAAAATCTGACTCAATCCAAATATCAGAAAGACCAAGTTCTCTAGCTAGTAAAATTCCATCAAGAATAACCTAGAGCTCTGCCTCTAATATCATGCATGATCCGTACAAAGTTCAGAAATCCCTAATACAATGAGATGCTTGATCTCTGATAATGTCTCCCCCGCTCACAAAATCATCATTTACACATCCATCAATATTGATCTTGACAGATCTAACAGACGGAGTGAGCCACCAAACCAGAACGGGAGGAGATGAGGAAGGGGGTCAAAGAAATACTATAGATGGGTGCAAGAATCAAGCTCGAAATAGTCTTCCCATATGAAGACAATGGATCATACGATAAACTCTCGAAATGGTAGGCCTGGCCACTATGTGGATCTCCCTATGCTTCGAATCATTCCTCTTGATCCAAAAAAACCAAAATATCAGTAGAGGAATGATAGTGCAAATGTGTCTACAACGAACGTACTATCCAAAATATCGTCATCTCTAGAACCTCCTTCTAATTCCATCTCCTGAACTCATAGGTATCTGAAGAATTTCCCTAAAAATGTTGCCATACCTAATCGGAGATGCTACTGCCAGTGAAGATGTATCTGATAGTCTTAGTCTCAGAACAAAACTGGCAACGAGAGACTAACTAGTATCCAATCCTCCTTTGAATAACCATATCTACTAGAATGAAATCCTGCTATAGTCTACAACAGAAGAATGAGACAGTAACTAGCAAAATGGAGCTCCACAGTAACCGATATAAATCTTGACATTGGCTTCATGTACGTACAAGCTGCCATACTGACTTGGTAGCAAAGCTACCATCCGATGTATCCCGCCAAATAATGCGATCCAGGGAGTCTGCACATAAAGGTATAGCTACTATCTGTACCTCCATAAGATGAGAGAGAAGCTATAATAAACGTCTTATATCCTACATAGTATCATCAAAAATACCTTGTACCCTCGTAGATGTGTGTTGTCGGTGTGAGAATAAAGATGCCAACATAGTCTCACCCATCCAACAATCATAAAAAAAGAATATCTGACCTACCCCAAGGTACCATGTAATGTGTGACTCTGTCCGGGGTCCAACTTATTTCATCCTCTTCCAGGTAGGAGAAACCGAGTTCGTTGCTTCAAGTGAAGGATGTGTCCCCATATAATACTTGTCCGATAAGAATTGGGTCCAAAGTAATCCCTGAGGATGGAACAACCACCAGAGCTTCACTGAGAAGGTGTCCACCGTATCATGTAAGACTGAAGCTTAGACCACCCCCATTAGTAGGAAGGCAAATCTCCTTCGAGCTTCACCAATGTAAATGTCATGCATGTTCCTTGGAGTCCCATATAAAATGCCTAAAGATACTCTGAAGTTTCTTCAGGATAGCCTTGGGGGGCTGTATGATCCGAAGAAGATGTAATGGCATGGAAGAGAACATTGACCTTAGTAAGGTAATATGGCCCTAGGTGACAAAAGTTGTGATGCCCAACCTGAGATCATGTTCCTGACCTTCCGGATAAGGTCCTTTTGGTCCGCTTGAATGAGGAGACTCTCAGATAAGTGAAAGGTTGCCGCCGGTGTCTAAATATAGTCAAAGTCTCCAAACGTCTTATCTGACTAATAGATGCCCATCTGGGTAGTATAAGTCCGCTCTTGTCCCTGTTTACTAGCTAAACATAAGCCCTCCTTATAATGCTCCAGTCAATTAAGAATTCTCCTGATAGATTGTTTCTGGCTGTTGACGAATATGATCGTATCATCAACAAATGAAAGGTGTGAAAACAAGAGTACTACATCCATGTCGATGGTACATATTGGGATACTACTGAAACCTCTGAGTGGGCAGGCATCTGTAGCGATGTTGAACAATGACGGCGAAATGGGATCATCATCTCCGATCCCTCGTGAGGAGAGAAAAAACCACATGGGCTTCCATTTAGGAGTACAGAAAGACAACACTCCAAGATGTACCACCTGATCCTATAAATTCAGATCTGATAAAATCCAAATGCCTCCAATACAGAATAAATAAAGCCTCAATCTATGCGATTATATGCTTTATCCATGTCTAACTTCAACATAGTATTATCCCATCACACTCTAGCATCCAAAGTATAGATAAGCTCTTGAGCTAATAAGACATTGTACCCAATCAAGTGGTCGATATGAGGCCATTTTATAGATGAGAGATAATGTACGGTAACAATGTACTCAATCGAGTGTTCAAAAGCTTAGTTATAAGCTTATTGAACACTATACATAAATTGATGGGTCTGAAGTAAGTACATGATGTCCATCCACAATCATCGTCCCTTTTAAGGAGCAACACAATAGTAGTAGTAGCAAAATCTCATGGAAGATCACCACCATCAAAGAAATCCAAGCCTGAAGATGATATCAAAGGGACATAGGGATGAGAAACCATTCGAGTCAACAATACCGTCAGCATCTATAATGAAAACTACCTCCCGCACCTCATGAATCAAAGGGAGATGGTTTAGTGGCAAATTATCATCCTCCGTCAAAAGCTTGAGGACGATATCAAAATAAATGGGGTCCAAAGGCTATGTAGGAATAGATAGAAAATCCCGGTAGAATGAAATAGTCGAAATTTAAATGTCAACAGGAGTCGCTAAGACTTTCCATACATGCGTCGTGAACTTGTATTACGATCAGCACGCTCACCGAAGTGTGTAATAACGTTAAAGTCTCCTTCAACTAGCCAAGGGTCATCCATATCGAAGAATATGGTGAAAACCTATCTACAAATCCCTCCAGATAGTAGCATCACATGAAACATAAATTGGAGTCAGATAGATGGGACGCGCTAGTCTGGGATCCTCAACTATAACGTGAAGGAAATGGGGATGAACATCAACAACAGTAACAGTGGTCCCCGCATTCCAAACATTAGATCTTGTTCTACTCATTCTAAACTCCGGTGTCAAAATACAGATATCGTAGTAAATTTATACGCATTGATGTTTTATCGTAATCAATCCTAATTTTTCAACAAGAATAGTACTAGCAATATTAGCGCAACTACCCTAATCAATAATCAAACTACATACCTTATTTTTTACATGGGATCTAGTATGAAAGATGTTCTCCCGTTGCTACTCCACATCATCCAATTTAATTTGCATATTGAAAGCACGCATCACCACAAGCAACTCACCTCCTATCGGGTACTCTACTCCAACACCATCACTAGTATCTTCTAATGCAGGCATATCATCACCATCACTTATTACTTCTCCATTGTCACGCAAAATCATTTACCCTTTGTTTGGATATTGAAAAGCAATGTACTCTGATCCCAAACACCTAAAACATTTGATATCCCGATTCTCAGAAGGTTAGAAATCCGTTTTGGGTGTAACTTTGCTAGCAACTTCCTCATTTTTCCTTGGTGGTTTGGTCTTACTATTCAAAACAGCTCATAACCTCTATTATCATCCTACTTCGATTTTTAAGAAGAATTAGAACCAAATGGATATCTAGATACCCATTTTCCCTTCTACTGTCTCTATACCTTCATAGTTACATGTATCATATCCTCCAACTCCACATAATGTTGTAGTTCAACCACATTAGATATCTCTCTATTCAATATATTCAAATATCAAGCCATGGTGGCCTCCCGATTCTCCTCAACACTCACTCTAATTATGACAATCTTCATCTTCTTGTGATAATCCTTCACGCTCTTAGATTCTTGACAAAGGATTTGTAACTTTTGATAAAGATCTCTATAGTAATGATTAGGAACGAACCACTTCCTCATGAAAGCCTTTAATTCTTCCCATGTTTCAATAAGCTTCTCATGATTCCTCCTCCTAGATGTTGCTATTTGATCACACCAAATGATAGCATAATCAGTAATCTCAACGACAGCAAGTTTTACCTTTTTCTCCTCCTGGTATTTATGGTAATCAAATATAAGTTCTACTGTAGTGCCCCCAACCACGAAAGTTTAAGAGATTTGATAGGTACTACTCATACTAACAAGGTGCATCTTCT
>CAIGRS010028770.1:0-12632 GCA_903798395.1 Fraxinus floribunda
TTCGGATTCGGTTCAGTTCCTTTCGGTTCCATGCCATAATTAAATTTTTTAACATTTACAGCAACACTACATAAATATAACTAATGACATTTCATTCGTAACTTTTACAAATTAACGTAGCCAAATTCAAAAATATATAAATAACAGCTGCTCAATAACATCAATTCAATGCATACAAATACCAAAAAATAGATATTAATATTAAAATGTCAATGATCCATATAAATAATTCATTTGCTTCAAGCAGCCTATCTGCATAAAGAAAATGAAATATAAATTAAAAGTTATAAAAATAAAATATTAAAATGAATCTTCACTATTTCTTGTCTTTAAAACGGGCTAATGAGCTTTAAAATGATTTGGACTTTAAAATTAAAATTATGAAATGATCTGATTTATTTAGTTAATTTGTTAATTTATTTAGAAAAATAAAATAATTTAATTAATTCAGTAAAAAAATAAAAAAATTATTTAGTTTCAGTTCTTATTCGATTTTTCGATTCTTGGTCTAGATTCGAGACCCGACCCAAACCCAAACCCAAACCCAAACCCATCGGTTCTCTATTCTGGTACCTGTTCGGGTTTTAACTTATAAAGAATCGCATGTTTCGGTTTGGTTCAGGACTTTTGGACACCCTTAGTTGGATGGTGATGTGAAAAATGACGAAAGATCGTGTTAAATCCAGATGTGGGGTTAATTACCCTAATAGTCACTGAACTTTGGTAAAAGTTTCCACTAGGTCACTGAACTTTCGAAAAATCACCACATTGGTACTGAACTTTAAAAATCATCTCATTGGTCATTAAACTTTGCAAAACGTTTTCCAAATGGTCACTGAACCCAGTGACTATCTGGGAAACTTTTTGCAAAGTTCAGTAACCCCGTAGAAATCTTTTGTAAAGTTCACTGACCAATGGGGTGATTTTTAAAGTTTAGTGACCAATGTGATTTTTTGAAAGTTCAATGACTAACCACGTAGTTTTTAAAGTTCAGTGACTAGGTGAAAACTTTCGCTAAAGTTCAGTGACTATTGAGATAATTAACCCTCCAATCTGTTTAGCGAGATTGCCGGTCCCACCTCCATATTCTCTCGAGGACCCAAACTCAAGAGTACGGGTGGTCAAATAATAACTTGACGTATCCGTTACAAAATTGGTACCAAATTTCAAAATTAGTGCCTCCCACGCAACGGTATTGAACAACTCATACCATGATTCCAAGGTTAAGACAACTCAAAACTATATACAAGTTCCAAAACCCATTTCATACTTTTCATTTCTTGCACTCGTATGCCATTGCCATTGCCATTGATTCTGATAAACTGGGCAAACCTTTTGTTCCGTCTCATACACAGAATGCACACAACACATTCGATATTTGTCCTCAAAGAGACATTGCTTATTATAATCACTTGCTTTTTGAGTACTCTCGCAATGGTCTTAACCAAGAGGCGTTAAATCTTTATGCAGGTATTCATGGATTGGGTTTTTTAGTGGACGGGTCTAGCCTTTCCTGTATACTAAAAGTTTGCGCAAGCTTTCGTCATTGTGTTTTCGGAAAACAAGTGCATGGTCAATGTATTAAAAGTGGGTTTTTTGGAAATGTTAGCGTTGGCACGTCACTTGTTGATATGTATATTAAGAATGAGAATTTAAATGATGGGAAAAGAGTGTTTGATGAGATGGGAGAGAAGAATGTGGTCACTTGGACTTCGTTACTTGCAGGTTATGCACAAAAGGGTGTTATTGATAAGGTGATAGAAGTTTTTAATGCTATGCAAGTGAAGGGTATTGAGCCAAATCCTTTTACTTTTGCGACAATTCTTGGAGCTTTGGCGGATAAGGGAGCCATAGAGGGGGGAGTTACAGTGCACGCCATAGTTATTAAGAATGGTTATGAGCTGACTAGGTCCGTGGGAAACTCTTTGGTCAGTATGTATTCTAAGTGTGGGATGATTAGAGAGGCTAAAGGTGTGTTTGTCAGAATGGGGTGGAGGGATGTGGTTTCTTGGAATGGAATGATTTCAGGTCTTGTAATGAATGGGCTTGAGTTGGAAGCCCTTGATCTATTCTATAGCATGACGCTTGCCAATGTAAAGTTGACGCAGACAACTTTTGCTACGATTATTAAGTTATGTGCTAACCTTAAGGAAGTGAAGTTTGCCAGGCAGATCCATTGTCAAGTTGTTAAGAGCGGGTTTGGAAATTATGATAACATTCAAACAGCTCTACTGGTCTCCTTCATGAAAGGGGGTGAAACAGACGATGCATTTAAGTTGTTCTCCACCATGGGTGGAGCCCAGAACGTGGTAACGTGGACAGCAATCATTGGGGGATACTTACAGAATGGCAGACCAGAGCGGGCAGTAGATCTCTTTTATCAAATGAGGACAGAAGGCTTTAGATCAAATCATTTCACTTATTCAACAGTACTCACAGTTCATCCCTTGATTTCATTGTTTCAAGTGCATGCGGAAATCATAAAAATCAATTATGAGAAATCAACTTCAGTAGGAACCGCGTTACTGGATGCTTATATTAAGATAGGAAAGACTAGTGAAGCTGCAAAAGTTTTTGAACAAATAGAAGAGAAGGATATTGTTGCATGGTCTGCGATGTTAGCTGGATATGCCCAAGGAGGAGACCCTGAGAGAGCTGTAAGAGTTTTCTGCCAATTGGCCAAGGAGGGTGTCAGGCCAAATGAGTATAGCTTCTCTAGTATAATCAATGCATGTGCTTCACCCACGGCAGCAACAGAGCAAGGGAAACAATTTCATGCAAGTTCAATAAAATCAGGATATAGTAAAGCTGTAATTGTCAGCAGCGCTCTTGTGACCATGTATGCAAAAAGAGGGAATATAGAAAGTGCAAATGAAGTTTTTAAGAGGCAGAAGGAAAGGGACTTAATCTCGTGGAACTCGATGATATCAGGTTATGCACAACATGGTTCTGGGAAGAAGGCGTTAAAGGTATTTGAGGAAATGCAAAAGGGAAACATGGATATGGATGAAATAACATTTATTGGTGTCATTTCTGCGTGTACTCATGCAGGACTTGTGAATGAAGGTCAAAGATATTTTGATATGATGGTAAAGGATCTTCACATTCCTCCTACAATGGAGGTCTATTCGTGCATGGTTGATCTGTATGGCCGTGCTGGAATGCTGGATAAAGCTATGACTCTAATCGAAGGGATGCCCTTCCATGCAGGGGCAACTATTTGGCGTACTGTATTGTCAGCATGCCGAGTTCATCGAAACTTAGAGCTGGGAAAACTTGCAGCGGAAAAACTCATTTTACTTCAACCACAGGATTCGGCTTCATATGTCTTGCTATCTAATTTATATGCAGTATGTGGAAAGTGGCAAGATAGGGCAAAGGTGAGAAAACTGATGGATGAGAAAAAAGTTAAAAAGGAAACAGGATATAGCTGGATTGAAATTAAGAACAAGACCTACTCTTTTGTGGCTGGCGATGCTTCGCATCCTCTATCCGATCGCATTTATATGAAGCTTGAAGAATTAAATACTCCATTGAGGGATGCAGGATATCGACCGGATACAAATTATGTACTCCATGATATTGAAGAAGAGCATAAAGAAGCCATTCTTTCTCAGCACAGTGAGAGGTTGGCTATTGCTTTCGGACTAATTTCTACATCTCCTGGAGTCCCAATTCAGGTCATGAAGAATCTTAGAGTTTGTGGTGATTGTCATACAGTGATTAAGCTTATATCAAAAATAGAAGGAAGAGAAATTGTTGTCAGGGATTCAAATCGATTTCATCACTTTGGAGAAGGCTTGTGCTCCTGTGGGGACTACTGGTGACATTTGAATGAATTGCAAAACCCCGCTTCTTTCAGTGAGAGAAGAATTGATGCAAGGCGACACAGCATTTTTTTTTCCGGTAACTGCAGCTAGCAGGACAGATACAATCAAGCACTTTATCAGTCAGGAGAACGCCCTGGAATTCACCCGAACACTATTTGTTTGGACCTTACTTCAAGGATCCCTTGCAAGATAGGCCTACCCTCGTGTTCAAGTAATGCTCTGCTTCATTTTCCCTTCCTTTTGGGAGAACCCTAGCTCGGACACCAATTAATGTAGGGTGATAATCAATTCTCCCAGAAGTCGTAGTTAGTAGCAGAGGCGTGATCAAACCTTAGAATGGTCAAGGGAATTACTGGTGTACAGTGACGCAACCAAGTCTATAAAAAGTGCAGGTAATAGAAGGGACACAATCAAGTCCACTATCACCCAGGACCAGCCTCGGAATCCACCCCAAGCACTATTTGTTTATTAAGCTTTACTTTGAGTATCCTTTACAGGATTGGCCCGCCCTCGCGTTCAAGTGATGGTCCACACCAAGAATTCAGGTATTTCCAGGGGCCAATTAGCCGTCCTTTAGACATTATAATGCCTCTTAACTGCAGTCTTTTTCCTAATCTGATTCCACTGTTTTTTTTTTTTTAAACAGATTAGCAATGCAAATAATAAGCTTACAAGGACAAGGAGAAACTACACAGTTGTTTGGGCACAAAATATTAGGCTTGCCTTGTTTCCCACAAGAAATTCTGTGGTTCTTCGCATTGCTATGACAACAGTGGACTTCTTTCTACTATCAGTTTTAAGTTTAGGTTTTTGGCTTCATGTTGCCACCAACATAACTAGAATTCAAAAGGTTATCTTCATATTTACATGAAAGTGTTTCCATTTCAGAATCCAGGTGAATACATTCGCAGATGTTGTACTTTAAGTAGTCATCTTGTTTCTCATAGATTAAGAGATGTAAATTACCATCCATCATCTACAACTGCTCTCAAAACACACATGTGAAGGTCTGTCTGGTTTTCTGGATTGCTTAAATTTACATATTTGAGTGAGTAAGGTTTCTACAGAAAAGCACTATCTGGGAGTTGTGAAGACATCTATCATAGACTCCACGATCCATGAACTAGTGTGTATTATGGGTATGTTTGGTTAAACATGCTCGGGTAAAATCTGCCAGTGGATTGTCAATATTACCAATGCATACTTTCAACATAAGGTAGGTTTAAGGAAAAAAAGAAAGAAAGAAAGAAATGCTCATTTAAGTTTTTATCGAAAAATAATACTGTTAAAAGAGCCATCATTAGTCATTGGGCAAAATATTAAATATCTGAATGATGGTGCTAAATGCCAAATATGGTGTTAGCAGTTAGCTAAAGGTTTTGTAGATCATGCTAGTATGGCTATGGTGTTATAATTGACATGCCTGTTACAATTTAATTCCTTCTGGAAGGTGTCATCCCTTGCAATATGTAATCTCAGAGACTTACAATTGTATAATACATATGATTAAATTTGATTCCTAAACTGAAAGTATATTAAGACCAATAGGACTCCTTACCCTGTGGATCCCATTAGTCCATGTCAAGGCTCCAAAAACAAAGTCTCCGTTACTAGGCTTGTAGGGCGTAAAATCTATCCTAAAAGACATCTTCTCCCCTGGATTTTCAAATTTGAGCTCACTGGGTATGACTGAGGCTTTTACACCAGCTGGGTAATCCATTTTTGCTTTATAAACAGTTGGCCCTTTACCGAAATATGTCACCGTTCTATGCACTGACAGATTTCCTTTCATATTGTAGACCCCAATTGAAGGATAGTTGAAATCATAAGGGGATGTGGGGGTGTTCTTGCAATACATCGCATCACCAGTAAGGTTTTTCAGCTGAGCAGGACTTGCACCAGTGCTGCACAGGAAATCAATAATGTTGGTAGAATCAAAATCATAAACTAAACCAGGATCAATTGCTGCAGCTGGATTTATTTGCCCGGATCCATAGTCAAAAGGTGAGGTCTGAGTGTCATTTGGATGTCTTCTTATGAAGCTCTGAGTGTTATCAAGAAATGTTGCTGTTCCAAAACAATCATCCTTACATGAAAATGAATTAACGGATGTATTATGTTAACCGTTTATCTGTTTTGTAATCATCAAAAGTTACCTGTTGTCATTATTGCAGACTTTATTGCTGCTCGACTCCATGAAGGATTAGAGGATTTTACAATGGCAGCTAGTGCAGAAACATGTGGACAAGACATGGAAGTACCAGAGATTATGTTGTAGTCAAGGGATCTACCAGCAGTAGCATCAGTAGCAACTGGAGACCATGCTGCCAAAACATTCACTCCAGGTGCAGTTATATCGGGCTGAAATCAGAAGACAAGGTTGTTGCATTCAGGTATGTGAAATTTCTCTTTATGAAATTAAGAAAATACAATGGCCTTCTCTCTCATTTTTATTGTTCATATTCACTGTGAAGCTCATCAAATGCATTTCCGATGGAGAAATTGCAAAAGGTTCAAGTATGTACTTTGATTATATCTGGAGAGATAACATTTGGACCCATTGATGAGAACATTGCCATTTCGGGGGCTGGCTTAGTGGGCAAAACTGTAATTGTTTGGTATATTCTTGCCACTGGATTCCTGTAACGACCAAATTAGTATTATTACTGCTTGACAATTAAATAGTAAATGTTACATCTCTTTGTATTTAATATTTGACAAATTGGTTGTTTCTCTTCAAGTTTGATAAAAATTCAACTTACTTCTGTGCAGTCATGTATTCTTGCAACTCTGCTCCTTCTTCTTGACCTATCAAGGTACCTGGTAATATAAACTGAATTTCGATATCTTTGGCAAGTGGATCAACGAGTATTATCCCTACACCACCACCTTGTTTTACAATAATGCCCTTCTCCCTGCGGTTATCAGTGAGTATCTCAAGTGTGCAGACAACAATCTTCCCCTTAATCGAGTTGGGATCTAAGGTATTGTTCTTACAGAAACTGAAAGGGAAAGATACAAAAACATAGAAATTTCAGAACAAGTAAATAATTAATGGAATTAGTGAACGTGTAAAGTCCTATTAAAGGACTGAAGGACATGTTGTACTTCAGACATGATTAAGAGAGGCATGTAAAAAGTTTTGGCAGGGATAATGATATTCCTTGAGTAAGCATGTATCGAGAGTGAAGCCAAAGTTTTCTTTAAAAAAAAATCACCTAGCATTTTTTGGGGTTACTCCAGGAGCCGATGCCATGCTCCCTGCTATCAAACCGTAAAAGCTCTCCATGTTTTGTGGATTTATACTGAAGCCCTAAACATATGGACCTTGTAAATCAGTAACTGAAATCTTTGTTTGAATTAGGTGAATAAAGTAAATTATTATCAATCAATTACTTTTATGACTTTTGAATTTCCTAGGTAGATATTAGTCTGAATTTCACGGTCCATGGTGCTTGCTGCAACAGTTATGATCCAAGGAGCAATATTAGTTGCAGTACTTGGAAAAAACTGTTCCTGGCTGATGCAGAAATCACAATTCCTTTTTGAAACGCATGGAAACTTCCAATTGAAATCGCATTCTCAAAGTATATAGGTTGGGGCGGATCTGGTCCAAGAGACATGGATATAATATCGACTCCATCATTAGTAGCATCATCTAAAGCAGCAAGAACGTCTGCATCACTACAGAGATTGAACCAGCAAGCCTTGTAGATTGCAAGTCGAGCACTTATTGCGCCTCCACTTGCAGTGCCTGTCCCTACTCCAAATAAGTTAACATTGTCAACTGGTGCGCCTGCAATAGTGGAGGCAATATGGGTTCCGTGCCCATCACCATCTCGTGCAGATCGGAAAAAGGTAAGACCAAATGATTCTAGAGGACCATTTTCTGCTTCAAAGCCTGTTGAATAAAATCTGGCTCCTACAATTTTTCTGAAAATGAATTCAGAAAGTAGCATATCAACTTTTCTGAAGTATGCTTATCATACATCATGCGGTTAGGCAGTCATGGCTACCTGTTGCAGTTGGACAATGTGAAATTCTCTCCAGCTGAGCATTCCCCCTTGAATCTTGCAGGCACAGGTCCTAATCCATAGCTGTTGAAGCTCTTTGATTCAGGCCAAATTCCTGGAGGTAAGATAATTGGTGGTGTGATTTTATAGTGGTTGATTCAAGAGCATTAGAAGGTTCAAACAATATTAAATATCGACTTTACCAGTGTCAATGACACCAACAATTATGTCAAATGTTGAGTACGTTGATAGTTGATTATTTTGTTGCAATATGTTTAAGCCCAGAAATTCCCACGAGTGTGTTGTGTGGATCTTGTTTGTCTTGCTTTCAAACACGGACAGAACTGAATCGTGCTCTGCAATCAATGAAACAATCAAAACTAGAGCAGGCTACTTGTTTTCTTATTATTCCTGTATATTTTGTAGTAATTGTACTTGAAAGAATAGCAACCTAGGTTATATGTGAAAATTTACGAATGTGATGAACTAATCAGGTTTTTAGACAATACAGAATCATTATCACTGTCTTGGTAATGGGACATCTATATGAAGTCTTGTAATTTGATTGATCTTCAATCATACCAGATAAGTTTAATTTTAGCATGTTTAATGTATTTATTAGTAGCACAACCACAAGCAGTTCCTTTGCAAACGGGTTTATCGCACATCTGCTTGCACCTGTTATTAGACCATCGAGTTATCAGAGGGTACCTGCAAGTTTTGCAGCTTGATCTGGTGTTAGCATGGCAGAGAAGCCTCTGAAAGTTTTTGTATAATGGTGAAGTGCTGCATCTTGTACTCCATCATGGCTGAAAACAAATTCACTGGCATTTTAGTTTCTTGTTTGGTACACAGACCACAGTACTGGATAGGATATGACATTTCAGCTAACAAAATTTCAGCTTGTTTTGGTCATTAATAAGTTCGTGCACACTCTACAATTCACCTTACCAGACGAGATAAATAACAACATACCAGAATATGATTTCTGAAAATTGCATAATTACCTTCCAATGACTGAAGCCAGCACTTCATGGTTAGTCTTGATGGCAGATTCTGAGTTGAGGTGTTGGGAGTTATGCCCCATGTAGACAATGTAATGCTGCAAGATTGTGAAAAATAAAGATTATCCACCTTACTAATAAGCATGCAAAAGAAATTTTAGTACTTTAACTATCTAATGCAATATAATTCATGTACAGAACACTCTATAGATGTCAAATTATAGTATGTGTTGGGTTTCTACTCAACTAAAGTATAAGTTACGATTTACGTAGCTATAAAGTCATAATATGCGTACGGATCTTTTACTCGACTCGAGTATAAGATACTATACTCGAACTAAATTTACATAGGCTCATGCATGCAGTACCTTTGTATTGTGGGTGGCTCCATGTACTAATGCAAATCTAAACAACAAAATCAGAGAAAAAAGTTTCACAAATTTCATGTTGCCAAGAAAAAAAATGATTAATGAAAAAAGGCATATTAGAAACTGCTAATTATATGGGTTTTTATAGACAAAATTTGAGTTTAGTGTACTGAATACTGATATTAAGCCGGCTTAGTAAAAGTACACAAGCATCAGTTTGTTGTTTTGATTGTTTTTGGCTTGGAATTTTTAAGCCGGCTTCTGTTTGTTCCCTACTTATCATTCATTTCCGTTTGGATTATGGAATATGAGATATTATCTGGATTATAATCTTGTTTATGGAGTTAATTTTATTAAAATAAAAGCACGTTAACGGACAGCGAGATGATGTTTAGCGTGTATTATTAAATGAGAATAGACAGTATATTGAGCTCTTTTTTCTGCCGAAGTGGAAATTGTTGGAGTAGAGTCGAAAGTAGATATATACAATCCATATTATATAAAATTTACAATATATAAGGGCTCGTTTTGGTAGGACTTTTGCTTCTTGTAGAAAAGTTTAATGAGGAAATCAGACAAAATACTATTTGGAAAATTATGTAGACATGTTTAAAATCATTTTCTTAATCTTAATGGTAGCTTTAGACTTTTCCAAAGTCTTGCCAAACGGGACCTAAACATTCCTGTTGAACTAAATGAAACGACCAAAGTTTATATTATCAACTCTAAATTTAGAGAATGAATTCTTAAATTGAAGGTCACATTTCAACAATTATATTCTCTTCGTTATTTATTTATTTATTTTTCATTAAAATTCGTATAGCTTCTAGTTGAAAGTTGAGTTAATTGGCTAAAGAGTAACACAGGAAAGACCAATTCTTTTGTGCCCCATTTACTGTTATATTGCATAAAAGGATGGCTGAATTCTGACAAAATAGGACCAATTCTTTAACAAATTTGCCCGTTAAAAATCTATAGAAATTGACACAAATTGAACTAAAATGGAGAGTGCACACCACAGTTCAGTTAAAACTAAAAAGTTATTTTTAGACCTCAAATCAAAGATACTCGATCTCGATAGTGCAAAATTAACTCTTTTTGGCAGTCAAAAAATGTCTTTTTTTATCAAGAAAAATTACACAACTATATTTCTCATCAAGAATTGAAACTTGTGTTCGATCGAATCAGGTACAAAACTTTATGCTCAACCAAGGTTGAAACCCCTAAAAACTCTTCTATCCATCCAAAAAGTAGTGTTTATTTGCTCAATGAATACAATCAACTCATGTGGAAATTTTATATGGGTTCGATGTATTTTAATTCATAGCGACCTTGCTATACCCACCGTGAATACTCTTATCAAAATGAAAAGTTCTTTATGTTAATTAAGTACATGTCACTCAAATCGATTGTCTTGCAATAATACCTACAACTCTTTGACGAATCTTTTTTGTTGTTAACAAANGATTGTCTTGCAATAATACCTACAACTCTTTGACGAATCTTTTTTGTTGTTAACAAACCAATTGATTGATACGTAATTGGTTGAACACTATTTGCAAATGGATCTTTTTTGCTAGAAAAGAAACGTTCCAAATATTCATGAATCTTTTATATCAAATTTATTTCTCTTATGAAAGTCTTGGAAGAAATGCTAAATCATTGCAGGGACAAACCTAGCATTTTGACACAACCAAAAAAGAAAAAGGTAGGGCTCCCTAATATGTCCATGGAAAAGAACTTGCGCAGTTGCCATCTCATAGGAAGTAGGCAAATCAAATGCCTCATAGCTTAGTTATGATGGAACAGATCTTCGATACAATTCAATTGCAACCAGAATTGCACATCCATAAATATTAACATTGTTTTCCGGCAGTATTCGATTTGAGAATTGTCAGCTAATTTTCCAGCTCGATATGGGGGTCCTGCCTCAAGAGGCGGTCTATGTTTGAACACAGTAGAAACACATAAAATACAAATGCCAGCAATTGCATGAATAGTAGCAATCCATTGAACTCCTTTGTGAAACGTTCATGAGCATCAAGGTTTCATAATTAATTTTAACCACGTGGAACCTATAACTTTTCAATTAAATCAAAAATGCGCTAAATTTCTTATCAATTAAAATGAGAACGAGTTTAAAGGACTTACGAGTCAACTCGGCAAATTGGGTATAAATAATATATATTTACCGTCATTTCTAGTTCACATCAAATTCTCAACAATGTCAGAATCGAACTTTGAGAGGACGTCTCAACGGATAAATTCCATCGTTAATTTTTTCGGTCGAAAGTTACTGATTTGTAATTAACAAAATTAATGAATTTAAACAAATGAATGAATTCAACTACTTTTCGAAATTTGGATATATAAATGAATGTAACAGTTGATCTGCTTTACTTTTTCTGATTATGTATCTTTACTGATTTGATTTGGATTTGAAGTTAATGAATTTAATAAATCTAACTTCAATCGTAAATCAAATATATGAATGAGTAAATTGATTTGTATTTCTGCTTTATTTTTCTGATTAGGTATCTTTATTGATTTGATTAGGATTTGAAGTTAATGAATTTAATAAATCTAATTTCAGCCATAAATCAAATACATGAATCAGTCCTAGATGGAGTACAATTGGCAAAAAATTATGGGAAAACGGGAAGAGATATACTGCGAATTGTTGAGCATATTGAAAGGAATACATGACAAACTTGAATATGAATGTATACCTAAGAGGTAGAGAAGCTGCAACGCCCCACTGGAGTTGAAGAATTTGGACTGCCTGATATTGTCGTCACGTTGCCATGAGGCAGTGACACAATCGAAATAAAACTAATATGTAAATAAATTCAGAAAGAAAAGGAAATAGCTTAAATTCAGGGTAATTTTGAAGGTGTAGAGCGAGCGAGCGAGCCTCAACCTGTCAGACACCACTGCACATGGAGTGAATACTCCACACGGATGGGGAGTGAAATCTCCTCACCAAGTGCAGAGTGTATGCACAGTGCGGAGTGTTATTTGTAGCACTTATTATACGCATTTGTCTATTTATATAATGCCCGAATGTTACCCAAGAAACTAAAGATTCTCGAGCACGTTCCAAGGAAATGAAGAAAATAGCTATCATATAATGATAGGTGGTAGATTTTCTATTATCGCAAGAAGTTAGTCAGACACTCTATATTGATACTGTTTGATAAGTGTAGTTTCTACGCTTATTTGAAATTCTAAATGATGATGTTTTACTGTTATTTGGATAAAATACTACATAACTTGTGTTGTATTGCATTTTGTAAGTAAAACTCGATGTTTGATGAAGAATTGGAGAAAGAAATGCAAAGATAGCGAAAAATGGTTACATTGTATCAAATACAAAGTTAGGGGAATGAAATTTAAATATTCAAAAGTTATGCCCAA
>CAIGRS010028790.1:0-19265 GCA_903798395.1 Fraxinus floribunda
AAATTTTGATCTGTGACCTAGAAATCTTTTTATATGTGACTATTAAAAAAAATCTATGACCAACTAATTTGGAAATTTGTGACCTGCAAAAAAACTGTGACCAAAAATTAATTTTTAACTAATTAATAATAAATACCATATTTTTGCAAGTTTGAAACTTAACACCTGATTTTTGTAATTGGCAAAGTTAATACCTGATTTGTGAACTCTTCCCATTTTCTATCTCCAGTGAACCCGAACCCTACAAGGAGAATTTGCCGTCGTGAAATCACCGTAAGTTCAATCCCCCAAAACTGACACCCTGAAATCGACCGGCATCATCTATGCATCTTCATTTTAGGCTCTGTCGATGTTATTGTAAAGCTTCCCAACCTATTTACTCAACATACGCGAAGAGGAGATGAAGAAGTGAAATCGGTTGGAACTGTCCACCATATTGTTTTCCAGCAGTTATTATAATCTGAAGAGCCGATTTACCCACCGGTGTACAGACTTCAAGATGAGAGCCCCATTATTAGAACTCTAAAGAATGGATTTATCCCCAAATCGACCATGACCCGTGACGGCCTCCACACATCCACCAAAAACATAATTATGTGACGTCTTAGGTAAATGCTTCAATGTTATGTAAAATCATCTTATATTTTCTCACATTTCGTAATTGATATAGTATTCTTGATTTCTTCCTGCTCGTTGTATGAACATGAACGAATTTTTGGTATCTTCTTACTCGTTGTACGAAGTTGATTATTTAGTTCTCTTTCTAGTTTCATCTGTAAGGATTATACTTGGTTGCGAAGAATATGCATTATGGAAGAGGTAGAAGGCATGACAGAGAAAGGTAATTTCCATTTTTTTTTTCAAATTTATAGTTTACAAATGTAAGGAATCTGATATGATGTGTTAAATGAGGTTGGAAATGTCATGGGTTGTTGTTTTGCTGAACGTTACCCTTTTAAATTGTCACAGGAAAATAACTAGTGATTCACTTGGATGATGAACGCTTAGGAGGATCCAATAATGTTGACGTTACAGTCTATGTGATCATTTTGGAAGAAGATATTGTTGGAGGAGATAATGTGATTGTGTAGGAGAGAGGTATGAAGTTCAATGATTAGAAAGAACTATTCATTTTTGACAAAAGACATTCGTACGACATAGGTTTTCCGATTAGAAAAAAGAATTCCAAAGCTAGGCAGACCACATCTTCTTTGAAGCCCCATCTAACAATTAAGACATGTTGTAAAGCTAGGCTGACTGCATCTTCAGATGTTCATGGAATATGGAAAATCTACATATTCTTCCTTGAACACAATCATAAAACCACCCTATCAAAATCTAGGTTATATCGGTGCAATCGGGAATTGACTGCACATGTGAAACGAAAAATTGAGGTGAATGATATGGCCGGAATTCCTTTGCACAAAAGTTGCAACTTAGTAGTTGTTGAAACCGGCGGGTATGAAAATATGACCTGCATGGAAAAGGATTGTAGAAACTATGTTGAAAAAGTTAGACGATTGAGACTTGGTAAAGGAGATGCAGCAGCAATACAAGCTTACTTTTTTAGAAATGCAAGCACGATGCTCAGGGTTCTACTTTTGTATGGATTTATGCAATGAGTATTTTTCAATAGGTGTTGACAAGTGTGTAAGGAATTCAGGGATGTAGTGACATTTGACACCACTTACCTAACAAATAAGTACGATATGCCTTTTTCTTCTTCTGTTGGAGTAAATTATCATGGACAATCAACACTACTTAGATGCGACTTGTTGTCAAATGAGGATATAGATACGTTTGTTTGGTTAAATACTAAGCACAAGTGGTGTTTATGACACATAATGAAGAAGTTGCCAGAAAAGTTTGGATACCACGTTGATAAGGGCTCTATTTTCTCGTCTAAACTCAGAATAGTGTATAATTCATAGTACGGCGAACAATTTGAAGAAGGTTGGAGACTGCTGGTCGATACATATAATTTATATAATAACGACTGGTTGTTGGGCTTTTTTGAGAACATGGGTCGTTGGGTGTGTTAGGTTTATAGTGTTGACAATTTTGTGGACAAATAACTAATTTGTAATGTATTGTAAAAGTCAAGGACCTGGGGTACAATTTGTATAAATTGGGTTTTGAGGTCTAGGGTTCGAGCATGTATAGATGAGAAACATGACACTGTGTTTTCACTAGCATATTGCTTCGCCTGTCCCCGAGGTTTAGGTCGAGCAACAGATTTATACCCTAATTTGCAATTTAAAAAGATTTTTTTGGCCCATTCAACCCAATTACCATCTCTTATAAATATTCAAGCCATTGGACGAAATTAAAGGCGCTTTTCATTTTTTTCATTGCCTCATCTTATTCTCTAAAAATCCAAAAATATATTCTTTCATTGTGATTTATCTTTTCTTCTTGAAATCATATTACGACTTGTTGGGAAAAACATCAAACCCATTAAACCGAAACACCACCTACTTTCGATTGGTCATAGGAAGGTACTTTCTCAGTTGAACTTCAGAGGTTGCTGAAGGTTGAGAGAGGTTGGACTACAAGAATAGGAAGAGCACAAGGTCTTGGAGCAGGTTTTTGGAATTTCGCTGGGAAGAGACAATTGCAGAAGATTTTGGAGCAGGTCTTGGAGCAAACCTTGGAGTTAGTAGGAAATAGATCGTGAAGTCTAGTGGAGTTGGCTAGATAGCATCTGACTGTAACTCACTCCGTATTGTCTATAGTGGAGGTAACTAGCTTGGTTCCGAAGTTTTAACCTAGTTGGGGTTTCTCCGTCATCATATCGGTGTTTATTATTTCTTTCTTTATTACTGCGGTATTCAAACATAGGATAATTGGACTTGTATGATTAATCATTTAGAAATAAAAGTGACTTGTTTCTTTTAATTGATTAATTTTGTACGTAGGGTCAAAACTAAAAATGGGTAAGTAACAACCATTCGATAACTTAAAAGTCGTTAAATTGGTAATTCGTGAACTGTCAAATGGTATCCAGTGCGACACCCGATTTTTCAATTGGTATCAGAGCCCAAACTCGATCCTTGACCTAATATTATCTAAATGAATAGTTCATTATCTGTTCCTCCTTATTTTGATGACAATAATTATGCCAACTAGAAGGTTATGATGAGAGCTTTTTTGAAATCTATGGATAGTGTATATGGCTAAGTGTTGTGAATGGTTGGGCTTCACCTAGTATTACGATTAATAATGAAGTAATCTACACTCCCATTGCGAAGTGGACTAGAGCGAACTTAGATGAGCGTATAGCAAAGCCTTACATTCCCTATTTATGGCAGTATCCCCGAAAGAGTTTAGGCAAGTGTCAATGTGTGAGGTAGCTAAAGAGGTTTGTGATATCTACAAATCACACATGAGGGAACTTAGGTTATTAAGAACTCTAAATTGCAGATGCTGACTACTAGGTTTGAAGAGATTAGAATAAAAGAGAATGAGACCTTTGATGAATTCTATATGAATTTAAATAACATAGTAAATTCTAGCTTCAACCTAAGTGAGAGAATCCCGGAGCCTAAGATAGTCAGAAAAATTCTTAGATCCCTACCAAAAGGTTTAGACCTAAAATGACGACAATAGAGGAGAATAATGACTTAGATTCTATTAAGATCGAAGAGTTGGTTGGATCTCTTCAAACTTATGAACTTACATTAGGAAACCTAAGATTGAGAAGTCAATTACCTTGAACATCATTAGAGATGAAGATTCTGACTCTACGTATTCAGATTTTCCTAATAAAGGGAAGTTAGCGTACTTTGCTAAAAAATCCGAAAAATGCTTAGGAATCAAAAGAAACCTAACGAGAGACGGCGAGGTGATCTTAGTGAGTCTAGAAGGCGATCTCAATCTATGAGATGTCATAACTGTAGAGGTTTTGTCCACTTTAGAAGTGAGTACCCTAGCAGTAGGAGAAATCCAAATAAGGCTATGAATGCTACTCTCACTGGTGACAAGTCTAACTTGGATAATCAAAGTGAGAAATTCACTTGTGAGGAAAGTGGAAAATATTTGGCCTTTACTACTAGAATTAGGAATGAATCTGATAAGGGGATTGAGAAGGCTGATAGCATAAGTAATAGTGAGAATTCAAACGAAGATTCTGATAGTGAGAAAAATTATGATAGTGAGGGAGATATTCATTAGACTTATGATAGAATCTATGAGGAAAGCATTAAAATTATAACAAAAAATAAAGCCTTAAGTACGAGAGTCATTGAACTTGAGTCGGAAAATGCGAAACTCTTGGGGTACATTCTGGAATCTACCTCAACCTTGAGTGAGTTGAAATCCATGAATGAATCTTTAGATACGCAAGTTAGAAATATCAATAGTGAGCTTCAGAAGACCTCCTGGAGAGCTAATGAGTAGACCGTTGAGAAGGAAACCTTAGAAATTCAGATTAAAAATCTTCTAAACGATCTAGAGTATTCTAAGTCTCAACTTCTTGCCTTTTCTAGTGGCTCTATGTAGCTAGATAACATTCTAGAAATGAGCAAGCCTGTTGGTAATAAGGAAAGTCTAGGATATAATAAAAATGATCAGAATGTTGCAAGTATGTTCAAGACCATATTTGTCCATGGTACTGACCAGCTTAAACATGTGCCTAACCCTGAACCTAAGAATAAGGGATATGTAGGACAGATGCCTACTAGACAACATAAGACACGCCAACCTAGGAATAGATATCAACGATCACATACCTTTGGTCTTGGGTTTATCCTTGTTTTCATTGCGGTGAGTTAGGACACATACCTAGGTGTCGTCATTTCCTGAACAGGAAAAGAAACCGGAACTTAAATGGAAATAATAATTAGATTGTCATCCTTACTAATTAGGTAAGTAAATTGATCAAGTTAATGACACAAATGACTAGGAATATTCCTGTCACTAGGCAAGTTTGGGTGAAGAAAGTTATTTGAAAAATTCAGAAATAGATCACGGTACTCTTAAAGGTAAAAACATTTGCATACCTTACTGATGAGGTATTTTTGGTGCATGTTCATGCTTTATCATCGTATAACATTGAATTATGCATGCATCATATTTGTTTATTTTTTTTCTAGGTAGAAAACTCATGCATATTTTTTATTTTCATTTTTTGTGTGTTTGAAATTTTTGTGTGTGTGTGTGTGTGCTTGGTGCATTCATTCTTTAAAATAAAAACAACCAAAAAGTGAAAAATTGAAAATAAAATGTGAGAAATTGTTTTTACAAGCATAATATATACTTGAATTTGTTTGTTGTAATCAAACATGGGTTTAATCGATGAGCTATAACATAGTTTCCATTGCTGGCTTAGGTTATTATGGAGTACTTAGTTTATGTGTCTTCATGTACCATTTGCACTGTACACACTATTATATTGTTAGTGGGACTCTACCACGTGTGTGAAATTTAGGATGACAATGACATGTTAGTAAGGTGACTTTCAACATGAATTGACCTTATTTACTAGACCTAAGCTCAAGTTTATCCTCGGTGATAAAAAGCTAAATATTTTATGTTCTTCTTCGAAACCTATTTGATTTGAGCAATTAAGTTTGCGTGGTTTATCATAATCTGGTGTCTACGGTCAACTGACTTGCAATAACCGGTATAAAGCTCTCTACATGCATCATTTTAGCCGCTTAATGGAGAAGAGTCTGCACTTAATATGTGAAAATAATTATGAGCTTAAAATATTGAAAGATGTGAAAATAAAATATGTTCAAAGTTAGGGGAGAAAAGAAAATATCAATACAAAATGAGCTTTTATTTAAATGTCCTAATGTGCTTTAACTGATTTGACTTTCATAAGTAGAAGAATACACTTATTGACAGTGATGTTTAGCATGTCCTTTCTCACAAAATTAAAGTTTGGCATCATACTTACAAATGATTAGTGACACTTTACACAATGGGTCACTTATACAATTTACTTCACGTTAACTTGAACTAAGCTTGTGGGATGATTTACTGTACATTGCTTAGATTTGTGTATGCTAACAACAACATTTCTGAATTATTATACGTTATAAAAAAAGGGGAAGATTAAAGCATTTTTGTGATTTTTTTCATTCTCGGTTCCTTCATCATTTGAAATAAAAAGGGGAGAGTAAAGTAAATGTTGTGAATGAGAGAATTTTAAATTTTAAATTTTTTTTTTTAAAGGTGAAGTAGATTGATAGGGAAGATTTGTTGATTGCATTGCATTCAATACCATATCTACCTAGTTATTTGGGTTTTTGATGTTTGTTTGATGCTAATGTTTTAGTTGGTGTTTGGATTAACATTAGTGTTACATCTCATTCTAACTAGTGTTGGTATCATGCGTTTAATTATTTTATTATTTCCTATATCTCGGACTTTTACACTGGGTATTTGAGTTGTGAATTTCAGGAAACATGTTTAACAAAGAATGCAAGAGACATTAGTTTGATGAAACTTAAATAGTTTAGATTTTGTATTTAGTTTTCCTTGACTTATTGTATAGTTTTGTCACGAAATGCTAAATGGGGAGTTTGTTAGGTTTTCAGTATTGGCAATTCTGTGGACAAAATGACTTATTTGCAACGTGTTGTAAAAGTCAAGGACATAGGGTACAATTTGTATAAATTAGGTTATGAGGTCTAGGGTTCAAGCATGAAAGGATGAGAAACACAGAGTATATTTTCGTTAGCCTATCGCTTGCACACTGTTCGACCGATAAAAACAGAATCTCTGTTGCTCGCCTATCGCCCGGCTCTTGCTTAAGTGAGAGGCCTTCGCTCGCCGTTGCCAAGGTTTAGCTCTAGCAACAAGTTTATATCGAAAATCCTAATTTACATTTTTAAACAAATTTTTTTGGCTTATTCAACCTAGTTACCCTCTCCTATAAATATCCAAGTCATTGGACGAAATTAAAAGATGGTTTTCATTATTTTTGTTGCCTCATCTTATTCTCTAAAGATCTAAGAGCATATTCTTTCACTGTGATTCATCCTTTCATCTTAAGATCATATAACCACCTGTTGGGAAAAACATAAAACCTATTAAATCGAAACACCACCTACTTCCTATTGGTCATACGAATGTACTTTCTCAGTTGAACTACAGAGGTTACTGGAAGTTGAGAGTTGTTGGACTACAAGCGCAGGAAGAGCACAAGGTCTTGGAGCATGTTCTTGGAATTCCACTTGGAAGATAAAATTGCAGAAGATTTTGGAGCAGGTCTTAGAGTAGATCTTGGAGTAAGCAAGAAATAGATCAGGAAGTCTGGTGGAGTTGGCTAGATAGTATCTGAGTGTAACTCACTCCGTATTGTCTATAGTGGAGGTAACTAGTTTGGCTCTAGAGTTTTAAACCAGTTGGGGTTTCTCCGTCAGCATATCATTAATGTTTATTATTTCTTTCATCATTACTGCGGTATTCAAACATAAGAAAATTGTACTTGTATGCTTAATCATCTAGAAACAATTAAAAGTGAATTGTTGCTTTTGATTGATTAATTCTGCAAGTAGGGTCAAAACTAAAAATGTATAAGTAACGACCATTCGATAACTTAAATGTCGTTAAATTTGTAATCCGTGAACTTTTAAGTGGTATCCAGTGCAACACCCGATTTTTCATGGGGTCATGCTATTTGAAAACTACTTTTTGGGCAAGTATGTCAACAACTCAATGCAGTGAGAGTATGGATGCATTCTTCGATGGGTATGTCCGTTCCAAAAACCACGTTGAAGCAATTTGTTGAATAGTATGAGTGAGCTTTATGAAAATAAGGTTGAGAAGGAGTTCTAAGCAGATTTCAAATCTTACACGTAGATGGTTCTCTATGCAACCAAATATGACATGGAAAAGCAATTTCAGAAGGTTTATACCATTTTGAAGTTCAAGGAATTTTAGGATGAGATAACTGGGAACGTCTATTGCAATGTTATATCCACATCGACTGGACATTACGAGACGATTTATGAGGTACTTGAGGATGCCATTTACGATGAACGATTAACGAGGAAAAAATATTCAGTCTCATTTGAGGCAGGCAATTGTCATATTGTTTGTAGCTATCACTTGTTTGAGTTTCAGGGAATACAATGTAGACATGCCATATTAGTCTTGATACATAATCACGTCACATCACTACCAGAGAGATACATATTGTGGAGATAGATGAGAGATATTACTCGAGCACACAAGTGGGTCATAGTTCACTACATGACGATTTGGTTAATACGCCTGGGTAGTTGAGGTAGACAGAATGTGCGAAGCATTTTCTATGCTGATAGACATTGCTGCAGATGATAAAGAGCGAACTCGTGAGATAATAGAGTGGATTAGATTGAAATCTAAATGGATAAGGACTACGACTTCGAGCTCTAGAAGTAATATCCTTACCCCGTAGACTATGCATTTGGGTTCTCCATCTATGATGTTACACGACACATGTAATTGGAGTGTATAGGATCCGAAATGTTCTAATAGGAAGGGCGCACCAAGGAAACTTTGGAAAAAAAGCCCGTTGGAATCAAGTTCGAGAAAAACAAAGGTAAACATTAATGTTTTGGTTGCTATATGACTATTAAATGAATATCATTCCTCAAGCATTCCAATGTGATGTAGGCAATGTCGAATTCCAACAAAGGAAATAGAATGAGAGTATAGAAAATTAATCTGGGATACGATGCACCATTCTTCGGACAACTGAATAAGTACAACTGACGATGCCCATACCAATCTCATATTCTCAACTCCTATTGGTTAGTATATGCATAGTATTCAATATAGTGAGATATATTTGTTAATTATGTATTCATTTCATGTAGGTTGATGATTACACACCCGTGTACATGTTCAAATGTGATTCCTCAACACATGTGCCTCTCAATTATGAAGGCTGTTTGATATGACATTGTGGTTCATAAAAGTGAAATGAATTGAAGATTGGATTCAAATATGAAAAATGAATTTTGTGTTGTACTCTATTAGAAATCAATAATTTCTATTGAATTTACAGAGTGGATTTGAAATCAGCTAGCTGCTTTGTTTGTATTAATAAACTTCTCATGGTAAAAAGAATCATTAACATGATGAATGTTGACAACTAAGCAATAACTTTGTATTGCTATGTAAAAGTCAGATAGTCAGAAAGAAAAATGGTAAAGAGGTTCATTAAAATGTTCTTACATAATAAGAGAGTTGATATAGATAGTTGTTGATATCAGAAAACATGTTAGTGGACGAGAAGTTGCAAATATACTACCATCTAAGATGCCTCTTGTCAAGGAAGTAGAAATGGTGAAATTTCCAATTTGCATATTAAATCTTGGGTATTTGCAAGAGTTTATTAGGAGAACATAATATACTTCAAATTTTGGACTTTTGAGTCCGGCTTGTATTTGACATAAACAGTAGATATGACAAAGGTAAATGATCCTCACATAAACATAAAGTAGTACACATACAAGCGATTCTCTTGTACATAAACATAGTGTAATAGCATAACAAAACAAATTATTACAAATTATTATTTGGAAGAGGCGTAATAGAAGACATGCAAAATCTAAAGCTCATTACGGTGAATGAAAATGAAGCACATGCGGTTGTAGCTCCGGGTAATGGAAATGAGAGACTGATGGAAAATACATGGTTTCATCAGTAGTAGAAAGCAAATCCAACATAGCTTATCCAGTATTTGGGTAAGCTAATTTTCACTTGAGAATGAACTTGATACATGCATTGCAATTCTCCGGGAAAGCCATTGAAAATCTAAATGCTCACATCCCGAGATTTTTAGATGTGTGTGCATCAATTGAATATTCGAGAGTTTCTTCTAATACAATTTGGTTGAAGCTCATTCCCTACACTTTAAGAGATTCAACTAGGGAATGGTTGGACACCCTTTCACCCCACAGCACCACTTGAAATAATTTAAGTTAGAAGTTCTTAAATAAATACTTCTCAACAAAGAGAATCGTCTGGTTAAGAGATGAAATAAAAGCATTCTCTCAAATTTACTTGAGTTGCTAGTACAAGGCATGGAAACGATTCAAAAGTCTACTTTGACAATGTCCAAAACATGGTTTGTAGAAATGACTCCATGTCCAGTACTTTTACATTGGGTAAAACTAGACGAGCAGAGCTAATGTTGACTCTGCCTGTGATGTGTTAATTTCAAAAAAAGACAGTGGATTAAGTTTATCAAATCATAGAGGATCTAGCATACATTAATGAACTGTAGCCAATATATATATTAGGTGGAAAGATAATTGGTGGAATACATAAGATTGATACACTAACAACAATCACAAACATCTCTGACTAAAAAGTTAGTTGGTATAGCTACAAATCAATCAGTGAATGTAGTTGAAGCAGCTAGAAGATGTAGTTTGATTCCAACCCAAGCAGCAATGGTAGCTATGAAACCCACACGAGATTGATACAACCCTAGAAAACCAAGAAATCAACATTTAAGTTTGATACAAAAATATTGAATCAAGGAACCAATACAATCGTCGAAAATATGATGACCCCATGATTACAATACTCAATAATCTCACTCAATTAGTTCGAATGCCACAAGAAATAATCTTGCTAAGTTCACAATTAACTCAATGAAAAATGAGAAGAAAGCAATATGTCTTGCAGTAAAATCTATCAAATTGTGTGTTTTTACAATGAATAGAATGAGTCCCATTTACAGGGAACTCATAAAACCTAGCTAGAAAACGGAATTAAGTCTTAAAAGATATAAAAAAAAATACCATACAAGAGTTTTAACTAAAATAGAAGATTACGCAAAATTTTGAAAATTCGCGAGCCAGTTTGAACTATGCGGCCGCACGGGCTAATGGCATGTGGTCGCATAGTTGTATCTTAAACCATCAACTTCGTCTCGATAAGGGGGCTATGCGGTCGCACCTCCAATATAAGCCCCTATTGAGCCACATTATTTTTTTCATCCTCATTCTTCTACCTATTTCAACCATACATTCTTCAATAAAATAATATTTTCCATCACATCAATAATTTTTCCTTCTTTTTCAATCACATATTCCCCATCACATATAAAAAATGCATTCTTGGCTACAAAATGTACATCAAACGGGGCTAACTATGCGATCGCATAGTTGTCCTGAACAGTTTCCTCTTGTGTTGCTTAAACCATGTTGATCCTTCTAGTTTCTTCTTCCAAGCCCAACATGAAACTAGTTCCTTTGATTGTTGTAATCGATGTTTCATCCACTATTGTTTGAACAAGCAATCCTATAACTTCTTTGACCTACTTCGTTCACGACCTAATTATAGACCCTTCCTCAACGATTAATGGATCCTTGCCCGGACTTGCACTCGTATCCTGGATCACATCATCCCCTTCCTCTTCGAAAGGATTTGACCTCGAATCACTACCTGCGTCAAACAAAGAAAGATCAGAGACATTAAAAATACAAATGATCATAAACTTACCTTGAAGATCCAAATTGTAGCCATTAGTTTCAATCTTTTCAATGATATGGAATGGTCTATCTTCTCTTGGATGTAATCTTGGTCTCTTTAGCATTCGAGCAGGCTGTTTTTGCTTAAGCACTCAAGTTCAATCACCTAGTTCGAATACTTCATGCCTCTTCCTTTTGCTACCTTGAGATGCATATAATCCAACCCCCTGCTTTTCATCTAAGCTACCACTTACAAAAATAGTTAAATGAATTAAACCAAACAAAGTTAATGAATTTAAACCATAAACTATAAAAATGTAAAAGAGAAGTAGTAGAAGATACTAAATTGGTTCCCAACATATTTCATAAAGTCGAATCAAAATAGTTAAGGAATTCAAGATTAAAATATAAATTCTCATGCCTCAAATCACCAACAATGCACCTCAAATGTCTATCATGCTCAATTGATTTCTTGCGACATACTAGAATATTATTAACTAGTAATTGCCTGCCTATGAATGCATATAACAAATAACTTATTACTCTCATAGAAATATTAGATGCGATAATATGTGTAGAAGTACATGCCCCATGTGAAAAAAATATTACTCATGCTATACCATTATGTAACATATGTATGGGGTATTGATTCTTTACCATACCATAGTGAAATGCTTCTTCTTCAATGCTCATTAAATTTTCCACTTGCATCGAATCAATTGGATACTCAATGGGTGGTATCCCACTAAATAAGTCTTCATGGAACGAGTTTTTGAGTTCGTGCAATAAAGAAATATCCAAACTTGGGAGGGGTTTGTTAGTTTGCACTAAAGCCCTCTCAACCTCAAATTTTATTTTTTTATTTTATTTATTTTTTGCATAGAAACTCACTTTTGATTTTTCTCTCCTCTTAATAGACTATTTTTCTTTTCTTTCTTGTTGCTCTACTATTTTTTCTCACAATTAGTGATCTCACTAGTTTCTCTCCTACTCTTCTTTCGCCTTTCGTTGTTTTTCTTTTCTTCCCCATCTCTCAATCTCAATTGGTCCCCATAGACTTGTTGTGGTGTTAATGGCACAAGAGTAACAACTCTCCCATCTTTTACAAAGTTGTACCCATTCTTGAATCCATCATATTTATCCTTCCTATCATAGTGTCATGGCCTTCCCAACAAAACGTGCCCAACATACATAGGAACCACATCACACATCACTTCATCACCATATCTCCCAATTGACAAATTCACCAAAACTCTCCTATTCACCTTAACCTCGCCACATTCATCTAAACACTGCAATTTATATGGCTTGTGATGTTTTATTGTAGTTAATTCTAATTTCTCAATAAGTGTAGTACTAGCAATATTAGTACAACTACCCCGATCAATAATCAAAATACATGCATTATTCTTGATATGGCATCTAGTATGAAAGATGTTCTCCCGTTGCTGCTCCACATCATCTAGTTTAATTTGTGTATTGAGAGCACTCATCACCACAAGTAATTCACCTCTTAGCGGGTACTCTATTCCATCTCCTTTATTAGCATCCTCTAACGCAGGCATATCATCATCATCACTATCACTCACCACTTCTATATTGTCACGAAAGATCATTTCCCTTTTGTTTGGACATTGAGAAGGAATTTTCCCCCAATCCCAAACACCTAAAGCATTTGATATCCCGTCTCTTAGAAGGTTAGGAATCCATTTCAGGTGTAATTTTGATAACAATTTTCTCATTTTTCCTTCGTGGTTCGGTCTTACTACTTGAAACAACTTTATCACCTCTATTAGCATCCCACTTCGATTTCCAAGAAGAGTTAGGACCCGATGTATATCTAGCTATCCCCTTCATCGTCAGTTGCCTTTCCACCTTCATAGCTACATGTAGCATGTCTTCTAACTCCACATAATGTTGCAACTCGACTACATTAGCTATATCCTTATTCAAACAATTCAAAAATTGGGCCATGGTGGCCTCCCTATCAACATTTACTCTAATAGTAGAAATCTCCATCTCCTTGTGATAATCCTTCACATTCCTAGAATCTTGGTAGATGCTTTACAATTTTTTATGAAGCTTCCTATAATAATGATTAGACACAAACCTCTTCCTCATGATAGCATTTAATTCTTTCCATGTATTAATAGGTCTCTCACGGTTCCTCCTTCTGGATGTTACTACTTGATCCTACCAAATGACATCATAATAGGTAAATTTAAGTACCACAATCTTTACCTTCTTTTCCTCCGAGTAGTTGTGGCAATCAAATATCAATTTTACTTTCTTTTCCCACTCCAAGTATGCCTCCGGATCACTCATTCATTTGAATAAAGGAATTGTCATTTTGATATTACCCATACTTCTATCAACACCATTTTTAACAAGATCTCTACATCTTCTTTTATGCCTAACTCCTCTATCTCTCATTCTTCCTAACTCGACATCCACTAATGCATCCTCATTAATGTCACTATCTGTTTCTCATTCACCAGTAAAATTCGCTCGATGATTCCGTTTTCCTTGCCTTCTAGCATTAGGAATATCTCTAGATTGTTCCTTACGTAAGTTACCAAGCAACGTGTCTTACCAATCCAATCTGTCTTTCACATCCTCAAACAACCTTTCGAACCGTCTTATCACCTCATCCGACATGTTGACTTGACTATTATTCCTGCTTGAAGTAAAGTCGTCTTTATCCAACATCCTAATTCTAATTGAATATTTGTCTCACGTCTATGCACTCGTGTATCACTCAAATTGATTTTTTTCCTCTATTAGTCTCACCACTCTTGCCTTTTTCCATTCAATACTTTCTTACAAGTGCTTCAAAGAACTAATTTTATCTCAATCAAAACTAATCCTTATAGAATTTTAAACAAAGATTTGAGTAAGAAAAATTGACTTTAGAATGACTCAAAAAGTAGTAATTGAAGCTTTGAATGGACACTAAGGAAATATTCAAGAAGGTGTTTCTTGAATTGAAATTGGACACTTTTGAATTTGGAATATATTTTTCTCTCTTTTTTTACTCAAAAAATGAAATTGTATGCTGCTAGCAATTTTTTTTTTCTGACTTTTCGTGTTTTTTGCTCGAAAATTCAACTAAATACTAGCAAAGAAACAAAAACTAATTTGGATGCTAAATTAGCACACAAACAAGTTTTTTTTTTGGACTTTTTATAGATTGGAGACAAAAAAAACTGAAGAACGCGAAGAACACGGAGACTGAAAAACAAAGACTCAAACAAAAGAAAAAAAGATATAACCTTGATTTTTTAAAGCCTTGCTCTAATACCACTTATGCGAACCCATGTATTAATGGTAGCTACGAAACCTACACAAGATTAATTCAACCCAAGAAAGCTAAGAAATCAACGTTTAAGCTTGATTCAAAAATATTGAATCAAATAACCAACAAAATCTTCGAAAATAAGTGACAAGTGGTATTGAATGAAAAGTACCTTCACATATGAAATAAAAATAATTCAGTTTAGATAGTCCACATGTTGAGGCAATGGTTCCTATCGAAACGAATATACCTTATGTTCCATTTCCTCAAAGACTACAAAAAAAGAAACTCGAAAAATAATTTGCGAAGTTCTTGGACATATTCAGAAAGCTTCCCATTATTTGAAACCATATTTCAAATATCAAACTATGCAAAGTTCGTAAATGAGATCTTATCAAAAAAGAGGAAATTCAATGAATTTGAGACCATCGTGCTAAACGAGGAATGCAGTGCTATCTTGCAACACATTCCACCTCCTAAACTAAAGGATTTAGTGAGTCTCAAAATATATTGTTCAATCGGAAATAGCTCTAACATTAATTGTTTATGTGATTCTGGAGCAAGTATAAATTTAATATATATTTCTATTTACAAGAAACTAGGTCTAGAAGAGCTAAAAGATACAATAATCTCCCTTTAACGATAGAGTAATCAATTAAACACCTTCTAGGGTGGTTGAGAACGTGCTAATTAAAGTGCGCAAATTTCATATTTCCAATGGACTTCTTTGTCTTAGACATAGAAGAATACTGGGTTGTATCACTAATCTTGGGATGATCATTCTCATCTACAAGTTGAGCTATCATGGACTTTGAAGTAGGCAAGCTAACGGTAGATGATGAGCAAGATAAGTCCTAAGTCTATGCCACTATCAAGGAACCATCCTATGAAGAGAAAAGCCGAAAAGTTGAAGATGAAGAAGTAAAAGAACATGTAAAGTGCGAACATAGAGAATGAGTAGGTGGAATCATAAGAACCTTAAAGATTAAAAATGAGCTCTTTAAGCATGGAGAATCGAAAAAGGGATTGACAATGCTGAACATTTTGATCAAAGTTTTGCCAATGAAGTCCACTTGGAAACACCATGATTAACTCTTTGACAAAGTCTAGCTAAATATTTTAAGTTAAACTCTTATTGGGAGGCAATTCAATCTTTTCCCATTTTATTTATTATGATTTAGTATTCTCATAGTATATAATTTGATATCAGTATGAGACGACAAATGTGATTGACGATAAGTTAACTAATAATTCACGTCTTTAGACATCGTGATCGAAAACCTAACGAGTCACACAAAAGGAGAATTAGAAGAATGAGATTCACCAATTAATTAATTAACAAGTGTTGGACAATTAATTAATTAAGTTGCTTGTTAATAGGCCCGAATGATTTAATTGGATCAATTAATTCATGGAGAAAATTTAATTAATTGGATTAATTAAATATTAAACCTAGTTTATGGTTTCATAAAAATTGAACACGATTCATTATCTTGCTAACACAAGAAAATAAAACCTTAATTTTCTTATTATTATTCCTTGCGTAGATTTCCATAGGAAGCTGGATAATTGGACAGTTACGGATTACAGTTCGTGATTGTTCGTGTTCCAAGATTATCAAGGGAGTTTGTAGAATTTACAAAAAGTATAATTTCTTTCACATATTCTATCTAAGGACAAAGAAAATCCTTGGTGGGAATTGAAATTATTTTATTTTTCGTAGTGCATGATTAAGTAAATTCCCAACAAACACATCATTCAATTATCTATTTTATAAACATATCGTGCGATCTTTCATGTTGTTTACGCTTTTGCATGATCCTATATTACCGACATACTTCTTGTATGTGCGTAATAACCATATGGATTTAGGATTATTCTATTCTTACATAATTACTTACCAAATGTTTTACCGAATTGACAAGTGGCTCCCCCCTATTGGAGGGGTACCTGGGCCCACAGGCACCCCTCCAATAGGGGGGAGCCACTTGTCAATTCGGTAAAACATTCGGTAATTGATTTGGTAAGTGTAGCAAGGTCCATGGATTTAAAACGCATTTAGACTATTTCTGACTTCAAATAATTTCAGCCACGTTATGTGTCGGTCTTCGAGTTTTGTACCACATACTTGAGATTTTAATATACCACGTGATGTTTATAATGTGCTTTAGTTTCATTATGATCGTTTATGTGTTGACCTTCGAAATTGAGCTATATTCAGTATTCACTTCTCTCTTTATTAGTGACCTCAATGTTCGTTGTCTTGTATTATTTTTTTTATTTAATCTAAGTAATTTTTAGTGGAACATCAAACCTCGTTGATTTTAAAAGTGAAATTTATCTTATCGTGCAAACATCTTTGGAATAACAATACTCATTCACATTATATCGTTCTATTCATTTCAGGTGTGGTTTCTATTATCATAAACATTTGTCTTTTAACAGGGATTTGGATTAGAATTTTGTATTTTGATGTTTTTCAACGAATCTGAATAGGGATGACTTGATCCTAACTTACCTTTTATATGTTATCTAATCATATCACGCTTTGTTCATTAGAGGCGTAACACAGCTGTACCTTATTTACTTTTACTGTTTCACTCATTCAATAACATATGCAATTTTTATGCAGGCACGATTGCAGTGTGTAATGTATTTGTGACAAAGTTTACTGAATTCATCGTCAATGAGAAGATACAGGAGATGCACAAAACCATAGCGTGCCAAGTATGAAAATGATAAAAAGAACTGAAAGTTATGAAATGGGTTCGAATCTCGTCCCGAAGAGTGTGAGGAAAGCGAGACAAGATACATGTTAATGCATAGGAGTAGAACAAGGAACCATATTATTAGAATTAGATGTAATCCGATTATTTACCACCTCTTTTCTCACACTGCGTTTTGTAATAATTCTGGAAAAAATGTATTACATTGAACAAGAAGAGGCTACATGCAGTTTCCTACTGTCCTCTCTTGGATGATTTCATTTTGTAATTGAATGTAGAATCTGATTTCTTGTAATATATTAATGTTTGATTTTTTATTTTTTTTCTAGATGTTATTGTTTCATAACATTACAGCAATCTGATAATTGGCATCGAAACTTTCAGTGACAGTTCCCTAATAATTCATATGCATGCCTTCTGATATATTTATCCTCAATGTGCACGCTTAAGGACAAGCTACTGCAAAGCATGTTCACGAGTGTTCAAAGGGCAATTGATATTGTTATAACTTGTCGTAAGAAATGAAGAGTTTGAATGTCAAAATTGTAGTTACGGAGATATCGACTTTATGCCACATTATCTCAAGTGTAACAAGTATCAAATTTCACCATTTGAACAAAATCTTTAGTCAAAGGGTGTCAAGTAGTACCTAAATTAAATAAAAACCAAAGTAAAATTCTTTTCTCNCTTGTCGTAAGAAATGAAGAGTTTGAATGTCAAAATTGTAGTTACGGAGATATCGACTTTATGCCACATTATCTCAAGTGTAACAAGTATCAAATTTCACCATTTGAACAAAATCTTTAGTCAAAGGGTGTCAAGTAGTACCTAAATTAAATAAAAACCAAAGTAAAATTCTTTTCTCTGGATAATGGGAAAAGCTAAGAAAATGTGCTGAAATGCTTTTGAAACATATTCTTGAAGATACCATCTGGAAAATTGAATGAATAAGACACAAAGCTACTTCGCTTCTCTTTGTAAGTAAGGATTATAGTCCACAAATTCATGAAATCAGATGCATCTGAGCATTTCACTTTCTGCTCTTCTTTTCCTTTCCTTTCCCCTATATATCCCTTCCAAGCATATCACAGTTCAACAATTCTAACTCACCGCCCCTTTATTCTTTTGGTATGTTCTGTTATGAGGATTGGATAGAATTGGGCCCATATAATGAAGAAAAAATTGAAATCTTGTTCAATGTAGTTCGAGTCTTAAGGATTTTCGACTGCTGATGCTCAGTACCCTTCCAGCGTTTCTGGTGCAGAAACCAATCGAAACGGGTCTTCTATTGTACAGACAGGCTCAAGAAAAATATTAAGGTGGAGCAAAAGAAATAGCTGTACAGTCTTTGAGGCTTTGCTACCTACTTAAATACAATAAGGGAAATCATGATACAGGATATGCACACTAGCACATGAATCTATCCAGCAAGAGTATCAGGGGCAGGATTCAGGGGTGACGGAGAAGATGGGAGTAGATGGGAGCCTTAGCTGCCCTTCTTAATATTTTGTATATTCAATATCAGGAATAGCATCCAAGATAACCCTAAAAGCATACACGGTTCCCATAAAATATAGCATATTTGTCTATACGACCTCAAACTAAATTTGCTAACAAGACGTACTTTCAGTCTTTGCAGTTCTCTAAACTAATCCTTTTCGTTTATATTTCCCATTCAAGTAAACCAAATAGATATAGCATGAGTCCGTTGATAAGAATTATCAAAAAGAAGAAATTAAATTGAGAAGAATGGTAAAATTTTCTGGGCAATTTTCTACTAGATTATACATAACGATGTAAGATTGGAATTCCTGGAAGATC
>CAIGRS010028847.1:0-24212 GCA_903798395.1 Fraxinus floribunda
TCAATCTTTACATGGGTTGAGTTGGATTGAATTTTTGCCAAACCGATCATGTTGGGTTGGAGGAAAAACCGACCCAACCCAACCCATGCCCACCCTTAGTCACTACCAATGAAATTGCCACCCCTTTTATAGGTGAAAAAAAATCAACTCCCACTATAATGTAAAATTAATCCATTCATAACATACATTCAAACATTTAAGTATATGTTTGGTCGATGTTGTTTTACATATTTATTTTTTTTAGAATTGATTTTTAGGATGTGTTCGAGTCACATTATTTTGAAAGAATGTATTCTGAAATAGTAGATTGATAGAGAATGTGTTGTTGAAAAAAAAGGAAAAGTTATTGATGTGATGAAAAATATTATTTTATTGAAAAATGCGTAGTTAAAAATGAGTAGAAGAATGAGAATACAAATTTTAATGTGTACCAAACAAGAACGCAATATATTAATGTTGCTTTAAATTTAGTACTTTGGTGACTTTAATATTTGTTGATAGGTCGTCCCAACTCCCAACCCGACTAACCCAACCCAACCCGACCGACATTTGGTTGGGTTGGGTTGAGTTGGATTTCAATCTTTACATGGGTTGGGTTGGATTGAATTTTTGCCAAACCGATCATGTTGGGTTGGAGGAAAAACCGACCCAACCCAACCCACGCCCACCCTTAGTCACTACCAATGAAATTGCCACCCCTTTTATAGGTGAAAAAAATCAACTCCCACTATAGTGTAAAATTAATCCATTCATAACATACATTCAAACATTTAAGTATATGTTTGGTCGATGTTGTTTTACATATTTATTTTTTTTAGAATTGATTTTTAGGATGTGTTCGAGTCACTTTATTTTGAAAGAATGTATTCTGAAATAGTAGATTGATAGAGAATGTGTTGTTGAAAAAGAAGGGAAAGTTATTGATGTGATTAAAAATAATTTTTAGGATGTGTTCGAGTCACATTATTTTGAAAGAATGTATTCTGAAATAGTAGATTGATAGAGAATGTGTTGTTGAAAAAAAAGGAAAAGTTATTGATGTGATTAAAAATATTATTTTATTGAAACATGCGTAGTTAAAAATGAGTAGAAGAATGAGAATACAAATTTTAATGTGTACCAAACAAGGATTTAATCATATATTTTCTCACAAAATAATTTTATACGTAAACTCGAAATATTTTTCTTATTATTTAACAACACATTCTTCTACACTATTTCAAAATACATTTTGACCCAAAATTGAGGCTCAAACAAGGCTTAGAACCCGTTTGATGGAGATTAAAATTGAAAAATTAGTCGTTATTGTTGATTTTTATTAAACAAGTGAGATCCAATAACGACCATATTTTCAATTTTAATTGATTTTAATCGGTACCAAACGCCTCTTAATACAGAAGCTTCTGGAGACGGTCTCTAATAAATAAATATCTACCTATGAACTCAATCACAACCGTTCACACTACCTCATAATTCTAATCCAATAGCCACCCCACATATATTCATTTTTTAACCACAAAAAATATAAAAATAATTCATTTATTCGCTTGTTTATGTAAATCCCAGGATATAAGGTTTTTTTAAAGCCTGCTTCTGGAGGCTTCTTTAGCCTTTGCGCGTTGAAGGGAGAGTAATATTCATCTCCCTGCAAGTTGCGTATCCTACTCCACAAAAAGCGATGTAGTTATCTTGTGCCTTTGTTGAATATTTATGCGTTATATATAACTGGGTTGCTGCTTGCATGTTTTTGGAAAATAAAATTCGTCGACAAGAGTTTTTAGTTTTTGTGGGTTTATTAAAAAATGGCAGCTGAAGATGATAAAAGCAATGATTTTTATGCGATTTTGGGTTTGAAGAAGGAATGCGCTGCAGTAGAGCTAAAGATTGCGTACAAGAAGCTTGCACTGGTTAGAATTTGATTCCGATTTTTTTTAAGATAAAGGCACTCTTTTGATGACACCCTTTTGTAATTCATGTAAATGGGTCCATTTAAAGTGTTTCTTGGAATTGTAAATTTCAATTCTTTTGGGGGCAAAAGGATTTTCTAGAAAATTCTCTGTATTCTTGAGTGCCTTGGGTTTGAGATTTGAGCAATCCATTCTTCTTTTGGAATTTGGAATTTTATATTTCCAAGGCATTAGTTATCCCATGCTCTGTTTTCTTGCGAAATTGTATGCATTGAGTTCTGAAAAAGGTCCACGCTTTACTGAAAGAATAATCAAACAACGTCTGGAATGTGAAGAAATAATCTTCAGAATTTGTGTTTTTCATTTTTCTGCTTGGACTTTATGTCGATTTATTGTTTAATGATAGAAATGGCACCCGGATCGTTGCGCTGCGTCAGGGAACTCGAAGTACGTGGAAGAGGCTAAAAAGAAATTTCAGGCCATTCAACAAGCCTATTCAGGTATTTGCAACGTTTTGTTTTCATGCTCTGTATTCTTGTTTCTGTTTAAAGCACACGGTAAAGCAGCTAAATTTAATAGCAAAATTGCTTGACTTGAGAAAAACTCTGCAGTAATGTTAACCTTTGGCAATGTCAATTTGATGTTGATGTGAATTTCCAGTCAGAATTCAGAATATGGATCCATTGCTACTTGATTATAGAATAATGTATTTAAGTTTCGGAATGGATTTAAATTTTAGCTTTTTTGGCACAATTTTACTTTTCAATTTTTAATAAAGATTAGAAATTGTTCATAATTGGTTGTAAATAGAGAGTTAGGGACACCTTTCTTTATTTCATGTTAGTGATTCATTTTTGTTGTTTATCCATAATAGACTGCAATTGCATTTACTTTGTGTGATAATTGGACTAACGAGATGATTGATGTTTGCAGTGCTCTCGGATGCCAACAAAAGGTTTCTTTACGATGTAGGAGTATATGACTGTAACGACCATGAAGACGAAACTGTAAGTTATAGGTTTCCGCCATACATTACATCTGAGCTTTATATGCCCTTTGGCATTTCACTGGTCTTGAATTCAAGAAACTCCCTGTGCAAAATCGAGATGGAGACAAATTTTACGAATTTGAACTAATTCTATATTTTTGTATACATTTTGGCCCTCAAGTCTGTAATTAGGCCTTCGAGGCTGTTCCGAGTTGCATGAAGTGGTGGTCGAAGTAGGACCACTTATTCAATTCAAATATTTCCGATGATATCTGAATAGATTATAAATGTATCAAGTCTTTACATATAAGATTATAGATTGATTGAACTCAAAGCAATAGTTTGGTGCAAAAGCACGGCCATTTACTCAGGGCTTCTTCATAATTTTTTCTTAGAATGAGCTAGAAAGGTGCAAAATTGGTAGGGGAGAGAAGAATGAAGCGAATGCGGATGGTATAGGGATGTTAAATTGTTGCCAATATTGGCTTTGATATGAGAAAATTAGTTGTTTGGTCAATTAATTGTCCATAAAAATGTTAGTAAACGAAATGAATGTTTTTGTAGCTTAGTTTATTCGAGAACTAATGGGAGTCTTTTTGTGTTGATGATGCAATGCAGGGTATGGGTGATTTCTTGAATGAAATGGCAGGGATGATGAGCCAAAATAACTCCAATGTGAGTTACTACTCCCTGCGATCCTTGTGATGTTCAAATGAAAGCTCAATTTTACAGAAAAAAAAAAAGAGAATTTCGATTTACATAAAGAAACAACGGAAAGGGTTAGTAGTTGTAAATGGTGCAGGGGATTGACGAATTTAAACCCAGTGAGTTTTTTTCCTCTACTTTTGTTGGTTTATGGCATGTTTTTACCCGGAGGCCTTATAAATGGCTTACGGCTTCTGATGTGCTATGCCCTGATTATTTGTTATGCAATCTCAGGGGCGATTAGCAATGCTTTATCCCCTTTGCTGGGAAAATTGTATTCAATTGCTATCAGATTATTCCTACTTGAAGGAAAAGAAATGCCTTATTGTTCCCTCTTATATTGGATTTTAGGAAAGATTCCTCGTCTTTGTTACCGATTTTTTGAAGCTTTAAATAGGTACACCATTCTCATTTTGTTGGGAAAAGAGATGTCTGAACAATTTTATGGTTTTTCATTGGTATGTAAATATATTTCTCTTTACATTATAAAACACTCGAAATCAAGTATAACTGAGTGTTCCCTTTTTCTTTTAGTGAAGTCATTTTTACTGAAGAGCTTTTTCTAAATTGTGAAAATTTTGAGTCCAGCAAGAGGCCTTTTGAAAAGGTGGTGATGAAAGTTAAGATGAGTATGTTTCCTTTCCAGCTGTTTCTGCATTTGTTTCGACATTTTTGGCATGTATAACACCTTAAAAATGAGAAAATTAATGGTCCCAGACGTCACAATCCATGATTAAATTGTTTACACTTCTTAGTGGTCAGTTAAAGTGGGGGATGTTAGCTGGACTTTTGATCTTTATCTCGTCCGTTCCTCGACTGATGTTGATTTTCAAGCCCATTGTTGTGGACCACACAATGGTCATTTTGAGTGGAATTTGATGTCGTAATCATTCATGATTTGAACTTGTACGCATGGTGTTCAAATGTAGTTCTCTGATTGATAGGAAAATGGAGAGGAGAGCTTCGAGGAATTGCAGGAATTGTTTGATGAGATGTTCCAGAGTGACATTGAGGCATTCAGTTCTTCTTCCCGTTCTTCAACCCCTCCTGCTTGTCCTTCTTCATCATATGCTTCTTTTGATGGAATTTCTAGTGCCAGCAACAAGAGAAATTCCTCGGAAATTGACTCGGGCAATTTGAAAGTTGGAGACACTCAATTTGAAGGATTTTGCATGGGGGTATGTTCCATTTCATCATTCTCAATGAATCTCCAGATATATTCTTTTCAACTAGTTTTATACATGACTTGTAGGGTATTTGACGTTATCTGCTGGTTGATTGTATTTGAAGACAGGTGGAACGTTGGGGAAACACCAGTCGGGAGAAAGCAGCAGGAAGAAGAATATCCGCAAGGGCCGGAAGTAGGAGGAGGGACTGCCATGATGTCTCGGCGAGTATCTTAATATTTCAGAAGACGATGCAGCCTTGTTGAAGCAATTGAAAACCCCATCACAATTGTCCTTCTAACTAGGCATAATTTGGCGTGTAGACAGATGAATACGAAAATTTGAGATTGGAGAAAGGGGTTGGACTACTTGTGAGGAGTTTTTAGAGAGAGATCATTGGTGTAGGCTTTCAATCGTGTGTAACAGTTGAAGTCAATTTAGAAATGAAATTCATATAAATGTTTCTTTTGTATTTAAATGAGCTGATATAGCCTTTGTTTGGTATCATTTAATTTAATTTACTTTAATTTTTGTTATATTTATTTTCAATCACATTCAAAAATAAAATATTCTATTCGTTTTATCACTTTTTAATAATTTTCCAAAATATATTATTCAAAACAAAAGTTTTTAAAATTTGAAGGCCGCCAAACATTGGTATCAAGGTAACACAGGCAGTACTGTGTAATTTTATCATAATCAAGATATGATGTGTGTCGATAATGAATGTCATTTGAGTGTCAAATTCAGCTCCAAATTGTTAACGGTTTAACAAAATTTGAACGGAGTTTTCTTAAACCAACATAAAAGCAACACAAATTTTGAGCGTTATAGTAAATAATCTGGGACCAATTCATTTAAGTTTTGTCGTTTTTATTAATAAAAATTATACACGTATAAGGTGTGATTAAAAAAAGGAATAATTATAGCTGCCATCAAACCTATCCAACCTTTATAAGTTTTACCTTAATCTTCCATTTATCGCACCGTGATCCCAAACTTTTCAAGTGCATGTGGCTAGAGTCCAAATGGATGGAAATCGTCCAATCCGTCGTTAGTTGACTAAGAAAATAAAATTTTGACATTTTTTGACCAATTTAGTCGAGGGTAAAATCGTCTATTAACCTAAAAGACCTTTAAAATCAAATTTGTCAGTTATTAATATTACTTCTTCAAATTTCTTCACGTCTTCCGATTTCGAATATAAAAAACACCGAATCATAATCTTTTACAATGAACTCTAATGAAACCCACGAATTAGATTAAAGGAGATACCAAATATGCGTGTCATTTGAGAAGATCCTTTCCCGAAAATGTATAAGGTAATTTTCTTCAAGGTTTATTAAGTTTTCGGAGTAATCTTGTAAAAACCCCAATATAATTGTGAGAAACCCATATATTTGGATGATTTTTCCAAGTTCTTGAACCCATATCTCATATTTTTATTTTTATTTTTATTTTGTGATCAATGAATGTGCTAGGGTCACGATCAATTGCAAATTGAGCTGATCGCCAAAAAATGCTCTCTAAAATTAACCTATTAGCCTCGCACGCGACCTATGGCTCCATAGTACAGACTCCTCAACATATCTCGGAGATGAAGATCGAAATGAGACAGCCGAAGGAAAATGAAGGCGCTCTATGGTTTCACTTCTCCAAATCTGAACTGGAGCAGGCGGCCTCTCCTTTTCCTGCGTAAACTTGAAACATTAAAACAGAAATATCAGTACGTTCAGGAAATCAAAGTGAACAAACTACCTGAGGAACTTTCTCCGAAAATAGCCGCACGCGCCGCCCAAAGTGTCTGCGCGTGGGCTTCACGCGCCGGCCATCAATACCGCCTCCACCTGCAGAGGTCTCGTGTGGTGTTGGTTTCTTGAAATAGTATCTGGTTTCACCAGAAAAAGCAAAAGTGTTCTCGGTCAGATTGAAGAAAGCTGTCTAGAATTTTTGCAGCACTGTTCCTACGATTTCTGGCCTGTTCTTCGTCGATTTTGGGTCTGAAAATCACACCTAATGCTCTGATACCAAATGTGAAGTGTAATACACCAATTGTTCAAAGAATAACCGGGCTCAATCTCCAAATCGACAACCACAATCACTACAACACCACAAACCAACACTCTCCCCCAAAAGGTTGCTCCAACCAATTAATAAAACCCACCGAGAGTTTAGGATGAGAAAGATAAAGCCAAGAAAGATTAACCACCTAGGTTAATCAAAGGAAGAAGAAGAGAAGACTCAATTCCAAGACACAAAACAAGGCACAAAGCACACGGTCAAGAGAGGGAATGGAGAGGTCGACCTCTTCAAGGAACAAAGCACATGGCTCTAATGTTTTCTCATAACCTAGAAATAGTCAATGGGTAAGTATATGTAGGGAAGGATTGGGTTTTTAGGTTAAGTTAGGGATTAGGCCCAATAACACAATGTAGTGGGCTATCAATCGTAAGAGCTGTCCTAATTCGGGTTGGGCCATGAGCAACTCTAATATTTAATTAGGTTGCTTTGAATGGCCTAAGTAGGTTATGTGGATAGTTCCAGTAATTGTGGTGTCGATATCCAATCAGTCAATTGGCCGATGCCGACTGAATAAAACAACCGAGACTTTCATCATCGCCCGGGGAGGTCGCTTGACAACAAATTGCCTAACAAGAACCTTTTCGAGAAAAAAAAAAAAAACTTATTGATCAAATAATCACTTAAGAAAATTATGTCGATGATTGACGATGGTATAATTGAAATTAATATTTGTTAGACAGAGTTATGGAGAGAGATATTTTTGGTGATTGCAGACACACATTCATCAGTGATTACAACGATAATATGGGCAATTATCAAGAATCAAAGTCGATTCTTCAACAACCGACGAGATGCTGTAGGTTATAGCCGGTATGACTCTTAATTATTCTAATTGAAATCAATGTATATTGTTGACTCAAACAAAGTTATCAATAGCAAATCATTGGTCATTACCCGCGTATCTTCCTCGACGTTACTAACAACAATGTCATGTGTGATGTCAAGAATCATCGACTGAAAGTTATCAGTGTCACTTACAAAATTTTATTATTTTTACATTTTTATAGCATACTAATGCATAAATATCTTTTTATTTACTTTTCGAATCGGAAAGAATTTATCTCTTTATTAATTTAATTATTTATGAGATTTTCTTTTGTAATTAAAATTTATTCATATGTTTATGTTTTTAATATTACTAACTAAAAAACCATATGTAATGTTTAATTGTTTTTATTGGGAAGGACGTTAATTATTATTTTTAACGCTGTTAATTTACTGACATAATTTTTCATAAAAAGCCAAAGACACAAATATGTAAATTTTGGAAATTGAGGGCCTCTAATAAACCGGAAACCTTAGACGACCGATTAACTCAACTAATGCTTGACAAACTATGTTCATTCTATATTGTTAATCTCAGTATTCAATGTCAGTTAATTGAAAATGTAATTGTGGATTCATATATTGATCAATGTCAGTTAATTCTATATTGATAAGTGAATACTACTTGTGAATCGATTAGAATATATAATTGAAAATGAAATTTAACCATTTATAAATAATTTATAAGTTTTACCAAATGAAATCTTAATTGTTGAAGATTGGCTAATATGTGTAATCTTAAGTTGATCTTTCTTTTGCAGGTAAGATAAGAGCAGTCAAATGAGATTTTTGAAGCCTTGCATTCAAGTCCCTTCATGCATCATCAGAAGGTGTTATTTCTATATTTCGGCATGTTTGACATGCTAGATTGAATAATATTGGCAAGATTATGTGCTTATTTCGTGACACTTTTAAATTCTTACAAGTCATTGATGAATTTGTTGAGCTTGATACTACTGTTGGTACTATAGACAGGGGATGAATTTGGCAGGATGGACCCTGCATTATAAAGTGTGGAAGACACAATATCACGGTGACTTGAGATTGCTAAACCTCGTATTGCCTACCAAAGATCGATATTTTAGGAGAAATCTCCATGTTTTCATTCGATATAAAAAAATAATTAATAAAGCTAATGAAGTATCTAGTAGGGTTCAAATACTTACCTTAAAACTACAAAATGATCAAAGTACTCTCGTGTGCTGTAATTACAATAAAATAACTAAAAGAATAAAAGAAATGTTAGTTTACGTTTGTGACGAGTTTCTAATACTCCACAAGTAAAGTAAGTACTGAAGTGAGGGGAGTGTACAGCACAAACAAGCGCAGCAAACCGTTGGTTGGGAAAGAAGAGCTCTGGGACATCTGCACTGGGACTTTATTCTATTCTAGGCTAGAGCCAAAAGTATACTAAGGGTAGTAAAGCACGTACTGAAGTGAGGGGAGTGTACAGAATAAACAAGCGTAGCAAACCGTTGGTTGGGACAGAACACCTTTGGGATGGTCCACTTTCCATCTTCATCATATTGGCACCAGCTGACTCGAACACGACTATACAGATAAGTTTGGTACATTAGGTTGGATATTACATGAATTGATAATTATTGATGTTTTCGTTCTTGCAGAAGACATGGTAACCACCGAACATTTGATGATCAAAAACATTTTCTATAATTTATTTTTTCAAATTGCTTGAAATGAGACATGACGTAAGGATTCAATGCAACTAAATTTTTTGTAAATATAATTAATTTTGATCTACATTTCTTACACCAACAATTCAAAAAATTCAAATCATAGGTGTAAGTTTTATCATTTTAGGTTTACAATTGAATGAAAAAATTAAAGATAGCCATTTGTAAGATTCATTCAAATTCTTCTCTTTATTTCAAGAACAAGAAACCAGAAACTCCTCTCTTTCCAATGGCTGAAGGGCTGGAAGGACAGAAAATGGAGGAGCGGTCTATCCCAGTATTCACAGTGCTCAAGAACAATACAATTCTCAAGAACATTTTTCTTTTGGAAAACCCACCTTCAATTTCTTCTTCTCTGCAAGAATTTGCCACGGAAGAATCTGAAATGGAAGGTACATTGGACATTGGTGATTGGAAGGCACCCCAATTGTGACATTACCTTGGAGCACCCCAGCATCAGTAGATTCCACCCCCGTATCCATTTCAAACCCTCCTCTCGGTCCCTCTCTGTAACTGACTTGTGTTCTGGTAAATGTGATTTTACACTTTCTGATTCTCTCATCTGTGTGTAGGTGTATTTTTTATATGGAAATTTGATGTGGGATTTACTTATGAACCTAATATACATGTTTACAGTGATGATGATCTTTATCATTTCTTCTCCACAATCTTGATATTGATATTTTGGTATTTGTTCTAATTAACTTGGATGATTAGAATTTGAGAAAAATATATCGAATATCTTGATATTAATGTGTTCGTAATACTTTTGTAGGGATTTAACTTTATGGGTTTTTTGGAGTTTATAGTTGTTGATATATAAGGGTTTGTGTTTTAGGACATGGGGAAGAGAATTGACCCCGGGATGAGGGTAAAACTGAACGAGGGTGACAGAATGCAGCTCGGGGGTCCGGGGATCAAGTAGGGTGTACAAGCTGCATTGGGTTCCACTGAGTTGTGCTTTCGATTTGGACTACCCAATTGTGCCTCGAATGGATGCCTCAGATAGAGTAGAAGAAACAGAAGAAAAACATCAGGTGAATTCTAAGAGATCTATCTGCAAGAATGATTTCATACTACGGAGTTATTGGAATATAGTTTACTATAATTGTTTCCAATTCATGTAATTCCATTGTCTAGGATGAGGATGGTTCGTGCTATGAAAAATATCAAATGCATACACTGGACGATCAATTGGACGGTTTAAAACTGCTATTTTCTAATGAGAATTCGATATCGACTGTAGAGAAAATGAGTCCATTAGTGCATTCTGCGCCTGAAGACACGAACAATTCCTTTTTGGACAAAGAAGTAGAGACTAAGAGCTCATTTGCAATAGACCATGAACAAGGTGAAAAGGGTTCCACTGTGAAAACAGTGAAAAGATTGAGTTCAAGCATCTGGTCGAGAAGGGGTAAACTTAACACCGTTCAGAGTCAAACTGGCAGGGACAAAGAAAAGATTGTGAGGGTTAACAACAAAACAGAAGTTAAACCACTGATCCATGAAATTTGCCAAACTGAATCAGTTTCGAAAAAACCTTTTGCTAAGGCTGACTTTGACGAAGAGCAAACTTTTACTCCAGACAGGACAATTACCCTCCTGATTCTCTTCCACCCAAGTCCTCGAAGAATAAAGTTCCAGAGGTTTTGAAAAGTGCAGAAACTTTTCTTCCTAGCATGATGAAGGAAGATGAAATTTCCACTGTGGACAAAGAGAATAACACTCCAAATATTCTTCTACTTATGTCAATAAACAAGATAGGGAAGTCAGCAGAAGTTAAGCATCCAAAGTCATATCGATCATTGCCTTTGAACAAAGCTGAGAAGCGCAACATAAATCAACAGAAAGAAAAACAAACTCGGAAAGTTCTTCAAGAACAGAAATCAGTAAGTTCTGCATCCAAAAGTCGTGCCAGGTTGGTAAAAGAGCCTCCTCTAGCGAAGTGTAGAGCGGATAAGAGTGATCTTTTTCAATCTCTGCTTGTGAACTCCACCACTGTAAGTTCGTTAGCTCATTCATGGATTAACATGCTCTCTCATTGAACTGCAATTATGAAATGTTGTTTTGGTTGAATTCATTGGACAGATTTTGTTTACCGTTTCATCAACATACTACTTAGTTTGCATTTTCTTTTCCCTTGTGTAATTCTTTAGGATCTTAACGAATTCTATTTGAACTTTCAGAACAGTTCGACTAGTGTGGATAGTAAGAGGTGGACCATCATAGTAGATACTGCGTGTTTGCTGAACAAAAGGTCAAGGAATGAGTTGCAGCTTTTACGAGGTCTTAAATGGACCACTTTGATCATCCCTAGAACTGGTTCGACTTCTTCCCGAGCTCTAATAATTTTTTTTGTTGTATAGTATTGCAAATAAGTATATTATTTGTAATGCTTTTTCACTATCAGTTGTGAAGGAACTGGATTGCATGTTGAGATGGGAAAAATTCTTTTGGAGAAAAAAAGAGGTTTCTGCAGCCGTGCAATGGATTGAAGATTGTATGGAGAAAGTGAAATGGTGGATTCATGTGCAGAGTTCAGCAGAGGAAGGAAGGTATATTGCACCAACCCCACCTGCTTCTCCTTTCAGGACGGATAACGGTGCATTCTCCATTGGCTCGGTTTCATTTTCTCCATATAGCTTACAGGGAGTCATTATACCTACAGCACATGACCATATCCTTGAATGTGCTCTTTTCTTCAAACGAATTAGGAAAGATGGACGACTCGCCCTTCTTAGTGACGATGATACTCTGAAGATCAAGGCTATGGTAGAAGTAAGGCCACCTAGTACATCCAATATCATCTTTCTCATTATCTTCTATTGAATTAAATTCAAATCACTAAACGCGTCCCTTCTCCAACAACTTAAGCTTTTAATTAGCAAACCGAGATCTCAAGTTCTAGTCCCATTTATGAAAATTGTGCATGTGTTAGGCCTACGATAAAAAAGAATCCAGGCTGAATAAGAGGGGGCATTTTAAGGACAAAATTAATAAACATTGTATATTTATTATTTTCCACAGGGTGTAAATAACTTCGGCAGGAGTCTTGTGAACCCATTCTCAGAGAGGTTTTTGTACGCCAACAGCTCTCCCAGAGGGCCTACTTGGTCTTGTCTAGACGACGTCATTCTTAAGGAGAAATATTACCCCAGCCCTTCGAAGAAGCTGTTTAAACCGAGAGAACGTCTGAAGGGATTGAAGCTCATACTGATGCACAACTAAAAAAGTTACCTCACAGTAACTGGCACATGGTTCTAACCGTTGTTCCCTCGTAATGGTTCAATCTCAATGTGAGAGTTATACCCAATTTTCCGCTGCAGAATAGATCTCATACCTCCCACACAGCACAAAAGATTCCGCCCCCTAAATCTTGTATGTAGTACGAATATTGGATGATCCACAAAGTTGCAACATTGAGTGAGAATCTAAAGTTCTGCTGAATTTTATTTCTTTCGTTGTGCTTAAGCATAGTTTTTATGGGACAGAACTACTGCCTTCATTGGTACTCTTGATGGCTGAGCAATTCTATTACTCCACGTTTGGCATGTTGGAATGGATTGCCCCGACCACAAAGGAGAAAAAGAAGTTAAAATATTAATATTTACGTTGTACAATGTTGTCGATTCCTATTTACCAAACATGTTCACGTACATATGATGTTTCATTATAGTAGACAATGCAGCAATAATGAAGGCAACTACGGAGAATATGTTGCATTTCCATCCATAGAAGCGACTGTACCAGAGCACCAGACACATAACAAATGAACATACATGACGATGATAGAAAAAAAAAAAAAAAAAAAATTATTTTATGCCAACAAACTAGTTCGTAAAATGCTCCTACACGAAGGATCTATTTAAACAGTGATCTTGCTCGAGATTAACTGAGCCTCAATATCTTCCATTCTTCGAAGAGAAATCACATGAACCCGAAAATAGAAAAGAGAACGAACTCTCAGAATCTTCAAACGGTGGTCGAGGAAATTCATGAAATTCGCCTGCATTACTGTCACCAAAGTCTAAAGGTGAGAAACAGTATGTAGGATCATTTCCAGACCCTTTTACTTCCATAACATTTGACTTAAAGTTGAAATCTTTTGATTCAATCTTGGCCGTTGCTTCACTAATTTGTCCTTGATCAGATGGCCCGACCGAGGCTTTAGCTTCATCCACAGGAATAGCCGGAGTATGGCCTTGGAAAAGAGCAATATGACCGAAAAGCTTATCTTTCCTTGAGAAGGTTGTACCACAAGAGCACAGCCATTTATCTTTGCCACAATGCTTTTCGTGTGTTTTGAGATCAGCAATGACTGAGAATTTCTTCACATTGCATCGACTGCACATATAGGTTTTGTCGCAATGCGTCCTCTTGTAATGGTTTTTCATACACAAGATCGTCTTCAGAGGCTGAAAACGTTTATGATCCTTGTTCCGCTTGCAGCCGACAAAAGGGCATGAATACCTCTTCACGAGAATCGACTCAGAGCCGGATTCCTTGTTCGGCTTTGCAAGAGCTGCCGGAGTTTTGTACTCGTCCCCGTGACCTCTCATGTGCATACGTAGATTAGCATCTCGCTTAAATCCTTTTCCACATATCGTGCAAAAATGGGTGTGAGGCGCAAGGATTTCATCCTTCTCGAGTTGCAAAATCTCGTATGATCCCGGTGGTAGGTTTTCTCCTTCATCGGGATCATCTTCACTTTTCAGTTCATGATCTTCTACAGTACAGTTTTCATAACCTGTTAGATCTTCCACCTTGTTCAAACTGTAATTCTCCGGGAGCACAACATTTTGAGAAACTCCGGCTGATGGATTCGCTACATGACTACAATCCACAGACGGAAGAAGACTCCCGGCAGTTGACATTACTTGAACTATAATCGAAGTGAGATCAGCAGTGATAAGCATCTGCTGCTGAACCAATAGTTCATCTGATTGATCTCTTCGGCCATTAATAAACTGTATCAAATCCTGAAGCTGATGAATCTTCTTCTCGAGGAATGAAAGACTGCTTAGCGTACTTCTTGGATCCCAATCTTGAATTCTGTTTGATTCTTGAGCCACTTTCATCTGATAATCTTTTTGACTGGTAATTCCAGCTTGGTTATCGAAATTACAGGCAAAGGAAGATTGAGTTTCAGCTGGTGGATTAAAACCAGAGATTTTTTGCTCAATCCTCATTCCATAATCAAGAAATGATGAATCTGCACATAGCCTCTCTTCAGGATCCATTTTAAACTACTTATTCTCAACTTCGAGAGTAAAATGCTAAATAACACTGCAATACATGGAAAAAAAAAGTGAGAAAATTAATAATTTAATAATTTAATTTGACGGATAAAAAGAAATAACAACGGAAGTAAGCAACAACAACAAACTAAGCCTTCTTTCAGTAAATTGGAAGCAGCTACACGAATCCATTTTTCGCGACTATGTTTGCTGATTGCTAGATCTACTGAAAGATACATGCAACGTATTCCTATCAAACATCAAACCAACAAAAACAAAATCAAATCCTTCCCTTATTACGATTATCTTTCCCTTCGGCCTAGTGGGTACTTCAATTTTAGAAAAGTCAAACGCAGAATCAAGGGAGAACCCTCGAAATTAAATTGGATTTTAGAAAAATTCAGCCAGTTTTTTTTCTTCTTTCTTGAAAAAAAAAAGAAAGAAAGATGAATAAGGTTTATTAACCAGCAAATATTATCATTAGGAACCCCAACTCCATATCTTGTCAAGATGTTTCTTCTATGTAAGTCCAAAGAGAAAAAAGACATCTACCATTAAATTATTCATGATTTGTTGTTTCTCCAAATGAAAATCGAAGTATTCAAAACCCATAACATAAAAGTTCAATCTTTTTCCTTCCAACTTTCATTTCTATTTTACAGTGATGCTCAAGTCTAAATGAGGATTATTACATGTTTTTTTCTGGATATGAGCATAGGAATTTAATCGAAATGAATATTAGCATGGATATATCAATAATCTACAAGAAAAAAGAAACAATAATTCAAGATATGTAAAGAAAAAAACAAAGATAGAATAGATGAAGAAAACTAACCTAATCAAAGAGAGACAGATGCTATTTTTCTGCTGTGTGTTGGCTAATGGAAGGTGTTGTTAAGTTGTATATATATATATTTAATATATATGCACAATTATTTTTGTTTTTTATCAGAAAGTCAAGTCTATCTTATCATATATAATTATTTTCTTCACCAAATCAACAAATTCTGCTATTTTCTTAATAACTAAATAGTACAATGATTGGAATTTTTTGTCGAGGCCCACTAACCGGGATGATTCTCTTCTTCTTCTTTCATTATGAATACACGTGAGAAAGCGAGGCATGCACACAAAAATTTGACTTGGTAAAATAAACAAACAGCTTGTGTGCAATAAATATTGCATGGGGAAAGGTTGAACTGAGGGGGCTTCGAGGGAAACTACGCCATTGCCTTAAACTAATGTAGAGTTGGAGGGGAAGAACCAAAAAAAAAGTCACCGCCTTGGCTGCTTTGTAGGAAGGAAAATCAGCACACACCACCTCATACTTCAATGCCTAAAATGTTCTTTATGCTAGTAGTTGGCCCTACACTGAAAATTTTGAGTAAAAATTTATTAAATTCATAAAGCACGCCTTTCGCGAGAGTAATAGTCGTTACACATATGGAATGAGTCAAAGTGTCAATTGGCTTTGTGTAACATTCACCATTAAAATCGATTCGTAAGAAGAAAATTCTCAAAACGCTTATTCAAGATCGACTTGGTGACTCCACGAAACTAGGTTTGTTTTAAGATCAATTTCGATTGAGTGACCATTCGAACTAGACTGGTCAGGATGTTCAATGTACTTACTCAAGATCGAGGTCCACGATGACCCATATTTCTCAGCTAGACGACTCGACATAATTAGTCTTCTACTAAAAGTAATCTTTTTTCAAGTTGCTTGTCCACAATGAGGGTTTTGTTCATTTCGAGTACCCTTAAAATTGACGTGTAAAGAAAAAATATCTAAAATACCTATACAATACATTCACAAGATAAGCACTTTACGAACATAAAATACAATTAAATAGTTACATTTTATATGCAAAGATGGACTATATTGAGCATCAATTGGTGATGCTAGTAGTTATGGCTTCCTAGTTAAAAAACTTGATCATTTGAAAATTCGAAAGTGCACGGGAATGTGGTCAAGTAATATAATGATAAATAGAGTGTCGAACCCACGATGACTATGTGTTTGATCGAATTAAAATTAATTACAACTTTAATCAAATAGTAAACAAATTTGTGATTTCTTTTCTATTCTAATATCTAAATTATCAATTAAACTAATAAAAATAAGTAAATGTATTTTTTCAAATATGTGATATGCATTGCAAAAATGTTGAATTCCCCTTATTATTTCATTTTTAGCGTGACAATTTAAAATCATTCATGTTGGTCAATATTCCTAATTTAATTGAAAGTCTCCCTCGAAAGCGATCAAATATATTCTCCTAATGTNTATCGAACCGTACAATGTTTATTATATTGTGTTTAAATCCTATTGTCACTTTCTATAACAATAAAATCCATTAACAATTCAATTGGAGATCAAGCATTTGAAAAGAACGATAACAAGCATCCACAAATCAAATTAAAGTCAAAATAATTAATTAAAAATAAAAAATATCATAATAAGGGTTCATCTCATCCAACAATGTATAAAATCGGTCTAACATATCGAAATTATAAGAAATTATATTTAAGTGAAAAGACATAACCTGAATTTTTGATAAATTGAGAAGATAAAGATGAATTTTGAAATCTTGAATCTTTTCAATGGTTTCTTGATAAATCTCCACTTGCGTCTTGAATTTTCACTTGATTGAATTCTTATAAATCCTCTTTAATTCTCTCACAAAAACTATAAATTATCCTCATTTAATAATAAAATTGATAAATAATAGAGTATAATATGTATATGAGAGATCTATAATATATATTCTGTTGTTAGGTATTTGTAAGAGTAGAAAATTGGTTGAAAATGACATCCAAATTGGTTTTCAAAAAAGTACCGATCGAATAAGGAAAGTTACATTCGCGCTCAGATTCTTTCGTCTCTGGAAAACAATCAATATTTTGGTCATAACTTTCTCTCTCGATATTTGATCGAGACAATTCAAAATGTATTGAAAAACTAACGTTTTTAGATAGAATTTTTCTTATTCGATCTCAATTTTTGACTAAAGATTTGGAATATAACTTGTGCGATTAGAAAATTGATTTTGATAATATTTTGATCATATTACATTCCTTTTTGAGTTCTAATTCCATACAGTTGTCTCCTAGCAATCTTAAAAGTATTGTCTTGTGATCTGAATCAACTATTAAATATTTGCTATTTGGTCCTCAAACTTAGGACTTTTTCCATTTTTCTTGATTTTTCTTTTATTTCTTCCAATTTCTCGTTCAATCATTAAGTTTTACCTATATAACATAAAATAATATTTTGTCAAAAAATTATCAAATATCGATATTTTAAGTTTCAAATAAGTGTATAAAATATACTTATCACTAATCAATTCCAATTTCCCTAAAAGAAAGATGCTGCTATGATCATGATGAGGACTAAAAGATACAAATGTGTGACATAGTTGCTGAGCTCAATTAGATTCATATGCACCGTCAAAAGCCTTGCAATTATTATGCACAAGTCAATTTTGATGGGCATGAAAATGATGGGAATTTATTTCCTTTTGTAAAAGCCAGAGAGCTCTCTCTTTGTTTGTTTTTGTTTAATAAAAAGTGTACAATTATGGACTTGTTAAGTTTTTGAAACTAAAATTACAAATATGAAATTTATTTTGGAGTAAATGAGTTTTTATCTATAAAATTATTCAACTCAATTTTCTTTCGTTCCATCTCAAGAATTGAAAGCAAGATTATGTTCTCATTAATTGTAACCCTTCAAACGTAATTGATGATGTTGACAAATTATTAACTATATTCAAATGTGTAAAAGATTTTGGTGGCACTTGGTGGCGGAGATACAGAGAAGGGGTGGTGACTGCTCTGACAACTTTTCAAAATTTTCTTCAAATCTAGAAGCACATCGTGACACACGAAAATAGCAAGTCAAACACGTCGTGGCACATAGGCCCATCGTGGCATACTAAGGTTGCAATGCAAACTCGTTGTGACTCATGAAAAATAGATATATATATATATATTAATTTCCCATTGTGAAAATTTTGATTCCACCACTTTAGACGCTTAAAAGCCAAATACTTTACGGTAGAGTAAGCAGCCTGCCCTCTTTGACAAAACTTTTAGATTGTCAGAAGAAAGAAGTCCAAAGTGAAAAGATGTTTAAATTGGACCAACTTGGCTCTTTTTGTAAATTGTTCTTCCCCCACATGAAGTCATGAACAAGAAAGTCCATATAATGAGTGAACACGAGAACTCCCAAGAATTTAGAAGAAACCAAATTAAATTTGAATATTACATACTGTCAAAGATTCAATTTAAATATATAAATATATATTCTTTATAAAAACTTATTACTTAAGCTTCTTGGTAAAAAAGTTCAACATGTATCAGGAAAAAAAAAAAAAAAAATCTCGAGTCCAAGTCTCGCTGCACCTTTATGTGAAATTGTACGCGTATCAAACATTCGTAGTCTGCTCGTGACGTGAAGTGGAGAATTGAAGACTAAATTAAATAATCTTGTTCTCTTTGTAAAAACTTAGCCACTGCTCAGTTTTGATAAATATCAGATTTTTAGGAAAAGAAATTGAATAAAAATTGAAGAAATATGTGCTTGAAAAATTGATAAAAATTGTGAATTCGATAAAATGTGTAATTAAAATGAGTTTTTAAAAAATCGGGATCAAACATGCGCTTAATTTTTAAAATGAGATGGTTCAATAAGTGCTATCAATTTCCACCCTTTCTCGAAAATAGAATTGCATTATAAATGATTGTGTTACTCCTCTTCTGGACAGACACTATGTCACCTTCACTTGGCAGCCAACTAGTAAGAAAAATAGACCCAAACACCACATCATCCTCCTACTTGGTCGTAGTGAAACCACATGTACGATACCTAAGGTAACACTCCTCTTTCACCAAGGTGCCATGACTAGGCCAACCTCCATGGCCTAGACGAGGTTCCTCATCTGCTGTAGAAAGAGGTCATAGACAGCGAGCCTCCATGGACTAACGATTAATTTAAGTGTGTAGGAAGGAGGCTTACGTGGACGCAAGTGTAGCCGGAATCTATTGGCTACATTGGAGAAGCAAAAACCGAGGTCAACAACTTGACTTATGTATTATGTGAGAAAGTCGGACAAAATGGTGCAATACTTCACTATGTATCTAAAAATTTACAGAGTACAAATTTCTGATATGTACTTGAACAAATGTCTGCTATCTAGCATCCACGACAAAACTACATCGACAAACTTGTGAAATTTTCATTCAACAATGAAAACCAAAATCCCTGAATATTAACATTGATCAAATTGAAATTCGTTTTCTGACCAACTACCAAAAACACAAATTTTAAGTTACAGAAAGATTTCAAGATCAAAGCCTAAAATCTTCTGATAACCCTTTATAAAATCATTTCTTCTTTGATTTTACAGGGACTCCTTTATACATCTTTACCTTTTCCTTCAATGCATCTCTCCGAGGACGTGCCACCTTGTTGTTGGGATCGAAAAGCAGAACTTCTTCAAAAGCGTCAAGGGCCAACTTTAAGTCTTTGGTCTTCTCATAAGCATCGCCAAGGTTGTTCCAGGCAGTGACATAGCCGGGTTGAAGTTTGACAGCATTCTCAAACTGAGAAATACCCTTGTCGACTTTTCCATCACGCATATAACTGACACCAAGAGCATTATAAACCTGGTGAATGGAGAAATGGTTGTTAAATATTAAACCTGAGCACAATATGTTTAGGCTCCACACAATTCAAGAATGGTTATAAGACAAACACAAACACAAACTTCGATCACCATAATTCTTTTCCTGCTTACACTTCTCATTGTCTATATGCATCATATTTTTCTTTGGTTTCTCTGTAGACTAAAACTTTATTGGAAAAAAAATTGTCTTCAAGACGACATCCAGAAAGGAGTGATACCCACAAAACAACCATCCATGTGCAATGTGTTCCTACTAAAATGATCTAATACACTAGAATCTGGAAGCAAAAAATATCAAAATTCTATTAATATCAATCTTGCAATTAGGCTGCGATTAGTCACAGTAAGGAAACTGCAAGCCCCCAACATGGGAATTCAATTTTGTGCAGTGAATACATGGTAATACATAATCACTAGCTTGCATTTTTGTTTAGTAGCATTTCATGTTTCCTAGTTCTTCTTTTCTTTTGTAAGCGCTGACTGAAAATTGAAAAATGATATGCATAATGTAGGGAAGAGATATGTAATACAGGCTTTTAAGCTGAACATTAAATTGAAAATGATGCTTAAGGAAGCAACACAGTCACTGGATCAATTGGAATTGATAACTTGCAGAGGCTGGGAATACCTTACCATTTTGAGGATGAAATTAAGCATATCTTGATGATCAACAACAGAAAATATAGCAAAAATCATGAGCCAAAGATTAAGGATTTGTATGCTACAGTTTTGAAATTCAGAGTTTTAAGATAACATGGCTTTAATTTCTCTCGAGGTGCAAAGGAACAACTTCATAGAATCTTTCATTTATTTTCTGCACTTATGCATGTTAAAAATTGGCTGATTGCAGAGATATTTGATTGTTTCAAGAATAAGAAAGGTGATTTTTAGCCAATATGGAAGTCATAGGTAGTTTGCTAGCATCTACTGTGTAATGAGGATGTTATTTCTTTTTCTTTTGGTGTGATGATAACTAAAGATAAAGAATTATCATACTTGAGCAAGATCTTGATCATCTCCATCCCATTTATCAATTGCCTGAAGCAGATATTTGGTAGCGGCTGGGTAGAACTTTCTTCTCAACATTACTGCTCCAAGTTCAAACAATTCTGTCGCACTAGCATCACCACTTCTCACTTGCTCCTGAGATTTATTAAAATAGTAGTATCATGAGAAACAGATGGAACAAAAAACAAAACGAGCAAATTCAGACATCAAATTTAAGAAACAAGAAATCGGGTATCTTTAGAAACTAATAGGACATAGGTTTTTACTCTGGTATTCGGTTAAAACAAGAAAAAATGTAAAAATTGTCCATAACACACAAACGAGGAAAAAATCTTAAGCAACTCAAAAAAAATTAAAGATGAAATTCCTACAATAGAACTGATAAAATTCTTCATTATGCAAACAGTTATCAACTGAAAATTTACTTTAGAATCAACATGATAAGATCAGTACTAACAAACATGATAAGATCAGTACTAACACAATATTAAATGTTCTGGCAAGTTTACTGAGAAAGTTAAAGGTAGATAGAACTTTGAAATACTTGGGTCTCATGATAGAAAGGAGTACTGAACCTTCAAACAAATTCATTATCTTTTTTTCTTTTAGCAGCTTAGTGTCTATATATGGGTTAACAAAACTTTGTTAAATAGTTTCTTCTATCAGATTGTGATCCATTGTAGGGCTTGAACACTAAGGGGTATATTCAATAGGGACTTTAAAAGACTTTATGAAATTTAAAAAGTTTGAGGGTATTCAATGTAGACTTTTTGACACTATCTAAAAGTATTGGTATATTTAATCGAGACTTTTATAGACTTTTAAAATGTATTTTAAAATCATGGTTTATTCAACTATAAACTTTTTAGACTGATAAAGTCGAAGGTAAATAGAACTTTGAAATACTTGGATCTCTTGATAGGAAGGAGTAATGAACTTTCAACAAATTCATTCTTTTTTTTTTTTTTTTCCTTTTAGCAGCTTAGTGTTTATATATGAGTTAACTTAACTTTGTTAAATAGTTTCTTCTCCTAGATTGTGATCCATTGTAGTGCTCGGACACTAAAGGGTACCCATATTCAATTGAATTCAAAAAGTTTGAGGAGATTCAATGTAGACTTTTTCACTCTCTCTAAAAGTATTGGTGCATTCAATCATGAATTTTATAGACTTTTAAAAAGTACTTAAAAATCACAATGTATTCAACTAAAACTTTTTAGAAGTCTGAATTAGTTTTGGGTATTCAAATCATTAATGACTTTTATAATTGTCTCTAAGATACTAACTTTTAAGCAGTAAATACAAAAATAAAATTTCAAAATTTCTCTCTCATTCACCCCAAAATTTTGGGAGAACTTTCACAGAATAAAATTAATATGCATTTTTGTTTCTTTCAATATTTCTCTTTTATTTTTCCTTCTACGAATATTAGAGTAAAAATTCTCTCTCTCTCTCTCTCTCTCTCTCTCTCTCATTGTTTATCTCCATTTTCTATGGAAATATTACATTATAATTAAAGATTCTTATAAATTTTTTTCTTTCTTCATCCATATTTTTATGAAAAAGAGGCATTTGTAAGTAACTTATAAGATTTTATTTAAAAAAATTAATTTATAATTAAATTTAAATATATTGATTTCTTGGTTACTCTTTAAAGGTACGTCAGATTGATAATATTAAACATTAATTATTTATCAAAGAACAATGGTGTGTGTGTGTGTGTATTATTTTGATTATTATTTATTTAATTAAGGTGACTTAAAATTTCACTCTTTTAAAAATATTTTTTATACAATGGGGAGGGGGAAAAAATTGTGGGAACCACCACCTCATATGTGAGAAGTTCACAAATTTTAAAATAAAAGTCTACGAAAGGCATCCATTAATTCCGTAAAATCTCTAAAAGTCCGCGAAATCAACAAAAGTCAACACTTTAAAAAAGGTATAAAAGTCATCACTTTAAAAAAGGTATAAAAGTCATCAAAAGTCCCCATTGAATACAGCCTTTTAGAGGAGGAAAGGGTTTCGGGGAGAAGCTTCTTTAAAAAGCATAGTCGCGTTCACAAGGATTGTGCTCCTGGAGAGACGATCTAAAAATAATGTCTGTACTGAGACAAACTATAAAGTAAACGTAACTGAGACAGAAATGCCGAAGGAATAACAGAACTTATATTATTGTCTCATCAAAGAATTACGAAGAGACTAGCCCTATTTATAAATAACTCTAAATGAAATATTTTACAAGAAGACTGAAAAAATATAACAATATAAAGGAGAATGTGGAAATATTTTCATGTCCTTAACATTTACAAGTAGTAAAACATAAGGTGAAATAGGCATGTGTTTATGATAGTTGTAAAACATTTTTATGAAATAGGCATGTGTTTTTGTTAGGGTTAATTTCACAAATGGTCACTGAAGTTACCTGAAAATTTCAAAACGGTCACTGAAATTTCAAAGTTTCAGAAATGGTCACTAAAGTTTGAAATTTTTTTTACAATCGGTCACTGAATTTTCAGATTTTTTGGACAAGTTTGAGGAAATTTTTCGGCAACTTCCGACCACCAAAATCGTCGATTTCGGATACCATTGGAAAGCCCACGATGTCCTTTTCAATTACCACCAAAAATCTCCCCAAAACTCCAAGTGATTTGGTTGGAATAAACCCACGAAGTCCGCAACCAAAAATTGTGAAAATCTGCCCAGATTTTCTTAGACGAGTTTGCAGCATTTTTTCGACAACTTCCGACCACCAAAACCGCCAATTTCGAATGCCGTTGGAAAGCCCACAATGCCCTCTTCAATTATCACCAAAAATCTCCCCATAATTCCAAGGGATTCGGCCGGAATAAACCCACGAAGCAGCTACCAAAAAAGTTCGAAAATCTGCCCAGTTTGGGTAGCTGACTT
>CAIGRS010028871.1:0-13804 GCA_903798395.1 Fraxinus floribunda
GTTGAGTGGCCAGTTGGATAAGTTTTAAAGGTGGATGGCTAAACCGTGACATGTATAATAGTTCAGTGGCTAATGAAACATTTAACTCGTTAAGTATACAGTGGGGGCTTGGCATCTTTTGTATATACTCGCCATTGGAGTTCAAACAAGTGTTAGGCGGTAAAGTGTGTTTTTAATAAAAAATAAAAGTTCAATCATGTGTCATTAAGTGGCACAATATCAAAAATAATGTAAAAAAAAATGTATATGTAGCATGATTGTATAAAATTGGAGCTACGGCTACGATAGTGGAAAATAAGGAGATTTAGAGCTTGTTTGGTAGAGGTTTGAAAATTAAATTCTTATAATTATTTTTAACTACATATTTTGAGCGTGTTCGGTAGAGATTAAAATCGGATTAAAATTGAAAAACTAGTCGTTATTGTTGACTTTTATCAGACGAGTGAGACCCAATAACGGCTATATTTTCAATTTTAATTGAATTTTAAGTCATACCAAACACGTCATGGTATGAAGTTAAAACTTTTCTTATCCCGTCCTCAATTCCACGACCACCGCATTCCGATCATACGTCATGCTACCTTCACCATCAACCCCGACCAAAAAAAGAATGGCAATAGGTTTGATCGGGAATGATCTTTCCCGTACTTGCCATGATTCCTCGACGATCTTACAAATTTTTGTAATCATTATCCCAAACTCTACAACTAAACCCCATCGTTAATTTTAGGCCATGTTTGGTAATGCTAGAAGTTCTAATTAAAATTTAAATTAAAGTCGACAATTAATTTTAACTACATAAGATTCGTAACTTTTAGACTACACATTCCACATTTTAACCTCTACCAAACGAGGCTTAATCTCCCAATCATCTACTGGTGAACCAACTATCATCGATTCATAGTCCACCTCTCCGAACTCTTCTCCGCAACATGCAACCACTTCGTGTGACAAACCTAATTCCTAGTGAAATCCATCACGAATCACTTACAGTTTTTGGCTTTCGTTTTATTGAAATTAAAAGATACAATGGTCTTGTAAAAATTGTCACTTTAACACATTTTTGAATGATTAATTATGTTCACACCATAGTTTTTATTAATTACCCCACATTACAATTAAAATGAAGGTCCATAACTTTTACTCCTATTGCCCTTGAGTCCCAAATTTTTTTCTTGTCGTATTTTAATTAGCCCATCTTCTTACAAGTATCAAAAGATCCATGAGAATGGAGCAAAAAAATGACGTTCTTGCCCTTTGAATTTTTAAATAGCCAGGATAAACGACAAATACATAAGTTCTACAAAATATTTTCTTGTATCAACATAATATTTGGGCAAAAACTGTTGATAAGAACAAGATGTGTTAACTAATTGAAGGTTAAAGATAAAAGTATGATAAAATAAAAAAAGTTGGATATATAAGTGCAAGAATGAACAAAATTTGAGAAGTTTCATTATAATTATAATATGTTGTAGTTAAGAAAAATTATGGTGTGCATATAGTTCCTTTTTGAACAAAAACAATTCATGAGGATTGGTTTGCACACTAGTTTTAAATGATGTGAACAGCTCTTGCAAAAAGACTAGCCCGATATTATATTATATATGCTAAAACTCTATACGTCGAGGACCAACTGTAAAATGAGTGAACAATTCACACTTCACAGCATACAAGGAATTATTCTCAGCAAGTGCTGCCAGCATTTGTATGATGCATTTTCTGTCATTGTTGTTTCAAAAATCAATAGAAATTTGTCAAGTGTTATTCTGTACAAATTTTGTCAAACATTTTTGAGCTATGCTAGAAGTACCCTTTGGTTTACCCTTTGGGTTACACGGGCTCACGCTTCCCCCTCACTAGGGGGGGGGTGATTATTTTATTCACGTCGGGCCCCCCACATTGTGAGAGGAGTGGTGGGGTCGGAGGGGGGGGGGGGGGACGGTGATTATTTTATTCACCTCGGGCCCCCGACATTGTGAGAGGAGTGGTGGGGTCGGTAACCCAAATGGTAAATCAACAAGTACCAATAGCATAATTCAACATTTTTATACCTATAGCATAACTGTGAGCAAGTTGGTGCGATTGGGGTTTGGAATATTGTGCACTTTTCCCGATGGGCATTTGATCCGTTTCGTGACACAAAAAAATTGTAATAAATAAACATATATTATTATGCCCATATTTGCAGAAATTTAAATTTAAATCTTAATCAATAATTAATTTTAACCCCATATTTAAATTCAAAAATTTTAAACTATACATTTTATCAATTTTCATCAAAATTTACTAAAAAATTGATTTAAACCTCCACCAAATAGGGACCATATGTCAACAAAAGCCAGTTCATCCTAAGTCTCCAATAGTCTAAGCCATATTGTTTTATACCAAATTTTAGTTTGAATTATTTTATTTTACAAATTATATTAAAAAATTGTTCTAGTGCTAATATTAAAAAAATCGTTAAATTATATTTAAATAAATTGTTCTAGTGCTGATATATTAATTATCAAATTTGTAACTTTTGACTTTTAAATGAACAGTTTTAATATTGTTGAAATAATTATTACTCATCAATTGATTTGAATTTAAAAACAAATATTAAATAAAAATAACCATCATATTAAAATAATTATGAATTAATTAATATTAATTAATATTAAAATATTAAATAAGGATACATATGTAATGAAATTTTTTTATAAAGTGTGAGCAATGGTAAAAAAATTCTTATATTTGGTGTAAATGAACTGTGTAACACTATTCATTACACTATTTTTTACGCTATATTTGAGGTACCATTGAATGAGACTATACACTATATTTGGTGTAAATATTGTGAACACCAAATATAGTGTTCCATTGGAGATGCCCTAACATACATTTATAAACTACCATAAAATGTTTTGATAATTGCAATTGGCTAAGATTATAAACTAAGAATCCGTTTAGCATTATTTTTAAAAAGTTAAACTTTACTTTTGAAATTAATAAAAAAAATTCGATGTTTTTGTCGGTCAAAAGAGCTTTTAGTACCCCGTTTCAGCCACATTAAAATTTTTATTCTCGTTCTTCTACTTATTTTCAACTACAAATTCTTCAATAAAATAATACTTTTCATCACACAAATAACTTTTCTTTCTTTTTCAACCACACATTCTCCATCAATCTACTATTTTAAAATATATTCTTCCAAAATAATGTAGCTCAAACACACCAGAAATTGAACTAAAATAATGTTTTTGAGAAACTCTTTTTCATGAATCATAACCTTTCTAAATTAGCCATAATTTTGAATTGACTTGCCAAACTATCGTTTTCTTATCTCTTAAAGACTATATTTATTGATATCACAAAAGAATTTGCAAATGAATACATGATTGTTGACATTTTAACTATTGAAACGATATTTAGAGCACTATTAATGGTGTTTACCTATGTACTTATATGTTCAACTTAATAAAAATAGAGATAAATTTCAAAATTATAGTAATATGCTCATTCGACAAAAAGAGGGTAATTGTCGCAAAACACCCTTATCATTACCTCTATTGTGGAATACCTCCTATCTTTTCATTTTGGTAGAACATTTTCTTTGCGGAATACAATATTTTTTTCGATTTTTCTAAATAAAACATTGTGAAAAGAAAAAAATACCTTTCTTTTAAATAAAACAAAACAGAAGAAGAAAAAATAAAGAATTAATTGTAACTACAATCCTATTTTTTTTTTTTTTTAAATGCAAACGAGTTCCAAATAAGTGATTAAAAAATTAAATAGACATATAATTTAGTCTTTATAGTTTATTTTTTTAAAAAAATTAAAAATTAAATTTTCATTTTTTAATTATTATTATTAATATTATCGACATATAAGTTAGTTTTTATTTTCTATTTCATTTTCAATGAATTTATTGTAATTAGTATATAATATATACATAAATAAATGAACGACGACAATATTAATTATATTTGTAAAATAATTGTAGCTTATTTATTAAAAATATGCTTTAATTGGTATATATTTGTAATGTGACGTAATGAAAAGGATTGTGGTGACAGTGTGACCCCACTAAAATTAAAGGCTGGAATGTCTAACCTTGAAAGAATCCATGAATAGCAGATTATAAAGATCGAAAAAGAAAAGTGCAAATTTCCCATTTATTAACTGTTTCCCCTCGAAAATAAGGGCTCCACGTCATCGATCCACGTATGACGCCAAGCAGGCAGCAGAATCCACGTATACTGTCGAGTTGGTGGAAAGTCAATCAAAGTTGCGGAGGTTCCGAAGTTCCTCAGAAACCCCATTACCGAAGCTCTTGGAGCCCTATCCAGGGGTTCAACAAAGAGAGCCCGAGGTCCTTCACGTCCAGGGATCATCTAGCTGAAGCCGAACCTGTAACAGTCATGTCCGAAGCTGGTTCCCCTAGATTTGAGGATCTTTCAGAAGTGATTGACAAGACCAACAATAAAAGAATGTCAGAGCGCCACCCTACTGTTAGGACGACAAGACCTCTCCCCAAGACATTAAATGTTTGGAATGAACATTGATGTGAGACTTCGGACAAGAGGATGCGACCACGTGGAGGACAATCCAACGGTGAATATGTCTAACAAAATAGTATAAATAGGTTCTCTTTGTAATGTAAAAAGGGAGATTTTTTGGGAAAGGGGGGAGGAAGATTGACATATTTTGTTCTTTACATATTTTACAAACACCAAAGCAAATATAACAAGATTCCAACACAAATACCATTTTATTACGTCTATTCTTCAACATATTCGATTACAAATAAGAGATTTCAAACCACACCATTTAGGCGATCATTAATAATGTGGTTGCCTTAAAACTATGTTGTCGGTGCCCGAACATTTTTGTCTTTTGAACTTGACGTGGCAGGAGTGGACCCGGTATCTGTTGAGTTCATTTTTTTAGGTCAACATTAACCTTTGACTACAAAAAGTTTAACGTTCTTGAGAGCCTTCTAGAAAACGAGAAAGTGTGAAGAATATGGAATCGCGTACCTTGCTTTGCCATTTCATTGATATTCGCATTTTCGCTAGAAATGGCAATAAAGCGTGTTCAGGGCAGATTCGAGGCGCCCCGTTCAGTCCCGTCCCGTCCCGCCCCGCCCCACCACTCTCCCACCCCGTGCCCCGCTCCACCTTAGACGGGGTGGGGCGAGTTTGGGGCGCGGGCTTGCCCCATTTCCTGTCCCGTTTATTTTATTTTTTTTCAAAAAATTTCAATTAACTATTTTTTTTAAATTTTTTTATTCTTCATGGGGCGGGCTCAAGGCACTTCTGGGCGGGGCACCTCCTCCGGCTCCACCCCACCAATCTGTCGGGACGGATTTTTTTCGCCCCATTTGGCGCAGGACAGCGCCAGGGTAGGATGGGACGGGTTGGGTTTTTTTTCCATCACTAATTTTCACTCTATTTTTTACATTATAATATATTTTTTATAAAAGAATAATGTTATATATAACTAGTGAAGCATCAGACAACATGATATAATATGATAGTTTATGTTGAATGTGAAATTATGTATTCATTTAATTGTACATTTTATTTAAGAGAGATGCTGTATGTATAGAAACACACACAGATGGAGCTTTTTTTTATTATTTTATTCACATGGGGTCCATCCCTTTGTGAGTTTTCTAGCAGATCTATTTCTGTACAAATGGAATTTTTTTTTTTTTTATTTAATGTTACCTAGGTCAGTCAAACTTTTACCAAGTCTGTCCAATTTACATGATGTAATGGTTTGATTGAACTTGTTTGTTGAAGTAGTTTTTGAAGTTTAGTGTGTAATGAAATAATTTCGAAGTCTAATGACGTAAATGAAACAATTTAAAGTTTGGTGAAAGTGAACCTATCACATTGCATGAATCTAAGAAATTGCCCTCAACTTGAGAATTAACTTCGTAATCCGAATGTCCGACTTTTCAAATATTTCATTTTCATCACTAAAATGTAAAGTTGCGTTTGACATATCGAATTAGATCGTATAAAAAAATTTAGTCTAAACTTATAATGAAATGTATTGAGTAGATATTATTTTGGCGCTACAACTAAAACAAATTCGAAAGTAAAACGACGTAAATGGAAAAAAAAATTTAAGTCTGGTAATCAAAGAAAAAATCAGTGGAAATTCTAACATTCATGAAATTAACCTTTCATTGATTGTTAAAAGTCAAGACTTAGTTCAAGTAGTAAGAACGAAATCCAAGCCAACAAAATTGGGCTCGAGAGTCCTTTTGGAATGAGGGGTGATTCCTTTTACCTTCTTTAAAAAATAAAAATAAATAAAAAATAAAAAATAAAAAAATCTTTCATAGTTTGTAAAGGTGACAATAAATTGATTGAATGTAGCCCCTGTTTGGTGGCTAAAAATTAAATTTTCGATAATTTTTGATGAAAAATGAAATATTGATAAAAGTTGTGAATTGCATATATCACAAACAATGGAGTCTAACAATGGTTGCCTTATAGACAGAAGCTATATGGGTTTCTTCCCATCGTGGGACAAAAATGAAATGATAAATATATTCATGGGTTTTTTTATAATAATAAAAGGAATACATGGGTGCGTTCGGTAAAATTTCACAAGTAAAGTAAGAACATCTTCAACAGATTCTTTAAACATGAAATACTCTCTATTTTAAAGAGTCAAATTTAAAACCAAGAGACTCTTTAAATTAACATTTTAATTTAGAGAGTGAGTTTGACTCTCTTTTTAGTTTTTATGATTAAATGCAATCAAAGTATTTCAATTTTAAATGTAGGAAAATAATAAAATAATTTAAGGGTCTGTTTGATAGACAAATGTGGAAAATAATTTCAATTCCATGTTAGTTGGAAAATAAAAACTCACCAAATTCATAGAAATTCGTTTTTTATGAAAACAAAGAAAATGCAGTCTAAAGTGATTGTATCTTGGAATTCGATTTTCAATTTCACGTTACAATTAAATGGCCAAAATGGAATTCGTTTTCCTCGAACGTAACATTTTTCATGGAATTCTTAAAGAAAAGTTAGTAAAAATAAAAGATAAAAAAAAATAATAAATATTTTTTTGATAGTCGTTAAGTGTTAAGTATAAAGAGGTGGACTACGACAGCTCTCCAAATGACACGAGTCTCTTGCTCTAATCAATAAGACACAAGTGTACACATTTTCTGGAAAGTGTGTTCTTTCATAAACTATCCTCAATTTGGGCGATTGAATTGCAACTTAGATAAATAAGAAAAACAAAACCTCAAATCGACGCTAAGCTTCGTTCCATTCAAAGGTATAATTGCGTTTATGAGATCTTCAAAGTTGTTTCGCTATCTATGATCATAATTTTTCTTTTCTTTTTTCTTGTATTTTATAAGAAAGCAACTCCATGTTATGTCATTTGTTTAAATTTGTAAAATGATTCGTGTTTGTTAATATTTTTATTATGATTTTATACAATTTGATCTCTATTTGTGTAGCCCTGCTATTTTTTTTTTTCGATTTTGAATTTTGAATTTTGGGATAATCACTGAGATTACTATAAATCCAATGAATATATTTTTCTTTTGTGCGTGTTTGAGTGTATTGGCATACTATTATGAGTGGATTGGTGTATTTTTTTTTATTTTTAGGAGCATCATAATAAAGAATACCAAAATTAGCCTTGCCTTGAAATTTATGGACCAAGAATCTGTGACTCTATGCCGAGAGTGTACTGCTTGGACATATATGACAACATGGCCATCTTGAAAATCAATTGTTATGTAGGATCATTTGTTGTATTATATAGGTTTCGTGCTATGTTTGTGGTTATTTTTTATGAACATATCAAGGAAAATAAAATACAGATAATGTTTTCTTTACTTTTCTATTTTTGTGTGATGTTAAATTGCAATTTACTTAATGTCACCAGCTCGTCTGTTGTGTATTGAGTATCTGATTAACTTTCTTGCAGAGGAATGTTAATCATCAAGTCATAATTGCCTACTTAATACACGATGGTTGATTCACAAGGAAGTACCCCAAACACAATGGAGAACATGGGAGATAGCAGTTCATTTTCCATTTTGCAAGATTATGGATTATATGGTATTGTTGGTGCCGTTGTTGTTGCCATTGTTATACCTATACTTCTTTCCACAGTACTTACGGGAAAAAGAAAGTTGAAACAGAGGGGAGTTCCTGTTCAAGTTGGTGGCGAGGTTGGTTTGGCTATGCGCAATGCTAGATCAGTCAATTTGGTTGAGGTACCTTGGGAAGGGGCTACAACTATGGCTTCTTTGTTTGAACAATCTTGTAATAGAAATTCCCAAGAAAAGTTTCTTGGGACGAGAAAGGTAATCAGTAAGGACTTTGTTACAGCCAGCGACGGAAGAAAATTTGAGAAGCTTCACTTGGGTGATTACCATTGGGAAACTTATGGACAGGCATTTAATCGCGCTTGTAACTTTGCGTCTGGTCTTGTTAACCTAAATCACGATGTTGACACTCGCGTTGCCATTTTTTCTGAAACTCGAGCAGAGTGGTTGATTGCATTCGAGGTGATATTGAAAGTTTTGGTTTAGATTTTTCATCTTCTGATTCCTTTAATTTTAGTTGTCGTGAGACAATTGACATTGCCTGTACTTGCTCTTCGGTTTCAGGGTTGCTTCCGGCAGAATATTACTGTGGTTACCATTTATGCTTCTTTGGGAGATGATGCCCTAATGCATTCATTAAATGAGGTGGGGCAATTAATTATTTAATCAATCAAACCAGCGACTGTCCAGATGTTTGTTCATTTTTTTTGGGTGTCTTTACTTCCCTTTTTTTGCTTTCCACGATTTGTTTTATCTCTTTCTGATTGAGTATGATTATGAACAAAAACTTGCTCAGTTTCTCAAGTATTTGGCAGGCTCAAGTTCCAACTGTGATTTGTGACTTCAAACAATTTAAGAAGTTAGCTGCAATAAGTTCAAGCCTGAAAACCATCAGCAATGTAATTTATTTTGATGATGAAGACACTCACAGTGGTTCTGATGTTGCCCATGATATTGGCAATTGGAGAATATCCGCTTTTTCAGAGGTGGAAAAACTCGGAAGAAATAATCCTGTTCCTCCTAGGCTGCCAATCAAGAAAGATATTGCTGTCATCATGTACACAAGTGGCAGTACTGGCCTCCCAAAGGTTCTATGATATTTTCAGTATGCACATAGACAGATTTAATATCACCTCTTGCTTGCTGCATGCATGTGTAGATACTCGTCTTTGGTGGAAATCTAGAACCATGCTTGGCAGATCTTGATTGTTGATAGAATCAGCTGCTGCAGATTTTGTATGCCAACTCGTGGTGCATTTACCTGTAAGCAATAGAGATGTACAGAGACTGACTCGTAGAGTGCCTAAAATGATTGACGAAGTCATGTATTGTTCAATTACATATTATGGTTTACTTCAAGGATGTCTATGCGAGATTTCGTGATATTTTATTAGGACCAGGTACTCTTAGGAAAGCGTATGGTGTACTTTCTGGAAAGTAACATTCATGCAAAAGTAGTGAATTTTAATTTTTCTAGGTTTCCATATGTTAATTAGAACTTTTGAACGCATTTAGTGTCACCAGTATTCCTCGTCTAATTTTCTGTTATTCTTAGGTCGAGTGAACATTCGTCTTGTAAACATAGATTAAGCTCGTCTTCATTCTGCTTGCCATTTGATGTTAAAATTAACATGGTTCACTACTTGATATTTAGGGTGTCATGATAACTCATGGTAACATTGTAGCAACTGTAGCTGCAGTTATGACAGTGATTCCAGGAATTGGGAGCAAGGATGTCTATTTGGCATACTTGCCCCTAGCTCATGTGTTAGAATTAGCTGCTGAGGTAATATGTCAAGTGAAATCTTTTCGTGTGGTTAATGCTGATGATGTTTTAGACTTTTAAGTTCTAACATGATGTCCTGCTCCTGCAGACTGTTATGTTAACTGCAGGTGCTGCAATTGGCTATGGCTCAGCATTGACACTGACAGACACATCAAATAGAATAAAAAAAGGCACCAAAGGAGATGCTTCCATGTTGAAGCCCACTCTGATGGCAGCCGTTCCAGCTATCTTAGATCGTGTTCGAGATGGAGTACTGAAGAAGGTTTCCAGTGGCCTTTACAGGCTTAGTTTCCCAATTTTACAGAAGCATAGTTTGTTAGCTGGTCTTTAAAATTCAAATGGACATCAGTACTATCTTCTGTTGTTGTTTTTGTGTTTTAGGTTGATGAGACAGGAGGTTTTGCTAAAAAGCTTTTCAACATCGCCTACAATCGCCGACTGGTGGCTATTAGAGGGAGCTGGTTTGGGGCATGGGGATTGGAGAAGCTACTGTGGGATATAATTATCTTTAAAAAGATACGCTCTGTTCTTGGTGGAGAAATCAGATTTATGCTTTGTGGTGGAGCTCCTTTATCCGGAGATACGCAAAGATTTATCAACATTTGCATGGGGTTAGTTTTATGCAATCTTGATAGTAAAGCATATTGGTTTCCTAGTTGTATTCTTTAATTAGATCTAAGCAATCACCAATGCTTATACGGTGGTCTACTTCTGTGGCTAACTAGGATAAGTATTTCATCCTCATATCACTGATTTTCTTTTAACATTAGTATCTCTTCCCTTGGTCTGCAGTGCCCCTATTGGTCAAGGATATGGCCTTACAGAAACGTGTGCTGGAGCTGCTTTCTCTGAATGGGACGACACTTCCGTTGGGCGTGTTGGTCCTCCTCTTCCTTGTTGCTACATTAAGGTATAATTCTTTTAGTCAATAAGAAATTATTTAATTGTCAATAGATGGCCATATAGCCATACCTGTAATAAAGTGGATATGTTTCGGGACCATGTGTTGTGGTGCTTCTTTTTCTTTTTTCAATTTCTTGATGGATTAGCATGTGCTTCTTTTTCTTTTTTCAATTTTTTGATGGATTACGTGCTACATTTTGAGTAACACTGAATAGCTATGCTTAATCATGTGATATATTTTGCAACCATCGCCTAATATATTTCAATTTCATTCCATGGAAATCTAATACATTTTCTTCTTCCTATATAAACAGTCTTCTCATTCATCTGTAATTTCTTTGGAAGCTGTTCATGAAGAATGTATTTTTACAGAAAATGAAATTTATTTTAGATGTATTAACTTTCTTATTGGACTAGGCTTACAATTTTTTTGTTTCTTATCTTAAAACTTGTACCAAAATTCTAACTGGTTTATAATTCAATTTAGCAACCTACAATTAAGCTGGCCCTCCTCCAACAAGATCTTTTAGCTCTACGCATATTTTATACTTTTGTACTTCAACTAATCTGATCCAATTTCTCAAGTTCCCCATACCTTTGAAATGTGGTATGATAGGGTTAAACTTTTTTAAAATGCTTGTTTGTTGCAAATTCATTCATCGATGACAAGAAACTGAACCCTAGTTCTCTGCATGTTAACACTTGATATATTTTTGAAACCAAATTATGAATGTGAAATAATGCCTTATTTTTATGTGCAAAGCATTAATAATATCATTTTATATGCTGTCTAGTCAAACTAGTTTTTTTTTTTTGAGCCATCTTTATTTTTAGTCACAATGTCAGATTGATGTACCAAAACTCTGTTGAGCAGACAGGTTGGGACTGGATGTGTTATCTTAAAAGGGACTTCCTACAGAAATAAAAAAAGGTGCAAAAGCAGAGGCACAACTGGAGGGGTTCTATAAGACTGCCTCTTTCTTAGCACTAACGTTTCAAGATTACACCTTGCTAAAACAATGTTATCATTTTAAATTCAATAGCCATACATCAGTACCTTGAACACATTTGTGGAGGGAGATGTGAGGTTCTGTGATTCCCTTTTGTGACAAGATTGAAGGTACAATGATAAAGTGAGGATAACATCCTTGCATTTACCTCTTCCCCACAGGACTTAAACTAGGACATTTTGTTTGAGAAAGTAGGTTTGTTTGCTTGACCTATGAAAATGTCTACGTATCATCTCTTTATTTATCAACGCTCATGTAATCTCTGTTGGGATTTCTGCATTAGCCTTCTCTTACTTTTTAGAAAAGATCAATCTTAAGCACCTTTACACTCTCTACATACATAAGAAATGAGAAAAAAAACCTGTGAGAGGAATCTAGAATCAGTTACTCCTCCCTCCTCCTCATTCTAAATGTGGTCCTAAGAGCACTTGCTTCAGAAATTAAAAGTCGTGGGTTTCAATTTCGATTATTCATTCAGATCCAAAGAGCCTATAAATGTCATTCTATGTGACTATTAACTTTGACGTGAACATGTAAATGGTTGCAGGTTATAGAAGACAGGACATTCCTTTTATGGGTCGTTATATTCCTGTAGTGATGCATATTTTGGTTGGGATAATTAATTGAACTCATAACTTTTGCCTTTCGAAGAGCATTTATCTGAACAAATGTTACCAAAGAAGATTTGATAAGGAAAATAAAATTAAAAAGCAAATGCTTACTGTCTTTATTTCTGGTAAATCTTGACAGTTGGCGGTTTTCTGTTTCAGTCTGGCCTCCATTTTAGATATAATTTCTTGATCTTGTTGCTGCAGCTTGTGTCTTGGGAAGAAGGTGGTTACACAATATCTGACAAACCGATGCCCCGAGGAGAGGTGGTTGTTGGTGGGTACAGTGTGACGGCTGGCTACTTGAATAGTGATTCCAAAACTAAAGAGGTGTTCAAGGTGCGAATTGTTCTAATTAGTGATTAGCAACCTGACATTTGATGTTTGTATCCTAATTTTAGTGTTTTATTTCTCTAATACAGGTTGATGAGAAAGGCTTGCGCTGGTTCTACACTGGTGATATTGGAAGGTTTCATCCTGATGGATGCCTTGAGATTATTGATAGGAAAAAAGATATTGTTAAGCTTCAACATGGGGAATACATCTCACTGGGAAAGGTATGTGTATAGTTTTTGAATTAAGAGTTGTAACTTGTTAACTTCAAGTTTAACTGGGACAGAGATAATCTGATTGTGGCTTATTAGACATGTAGTTCGCCATATATTTACTTTCATGGATTTATCTATGTTACCCGAACTCGCCCACTGTAAACGTGTATGTCAGGGCAAAGTTGTACTTGGCTAAGATGTGATGCTGAATTGCAGGTTGAGGCTGCACTTGCATCAAACAATTACATAGATAACATCATGGTATATGCAGACCCTTTCCACAACTTCTGTGTAGCCCTTGTTGTCCCTTCACATCAGGTCCTGGAGGGATGGGCCCGTGAAGCTGGAATCAAATACAATGATTTATCCGAGCTGTGCGAAAAACCAGAAGCTACTAATGAGGTCCAGCAATCACTATCCAAGGTTTATTTCTTACCCGCCTACGAGGAAGATGTATTGTGAAAATAATTATCTTACATTTCCATTGACTTGTAGATAACATGAAACTATCCCCTTAGATATATTTCCTCTCTATGGTGAGAAACTGAAGAGGAAGAAAAATAAAGTAATTGGGCTGACTGGAGCATTTCTGTGCTTTAGACTGGGTCACTGAGAATTGGGAACGTTATTTCTTTTGTTCATATATAGTAACTTATCTTTATCTTTTCCCTCTTATCTCAACTCTGCACAGGCATTTTAAGGAGTCCCGAGAGGGAGTGGGGACTTGTGTTTCCAAGCATTGGATGATAGGACATAATCTTGTAGCGCTAGAATATCAAGATAGTTTTGAAAACTCTGCGATTTTTGTTAGAATTTGGGTGTGACCCGAATCTTTGTTGAAGTATTTGAAGAATTCAAATTGAAGT
>CAIGRS010028877.1:0-11299 GCA_903798395.1 Fraxinus floribunda
ACAAAACAATTGCTTCAGAAATTGAGAGGACGATTGGGAAGAATTTCTTCAAGAAGTGAAAGTTTTTTGCCTCTACACAATTGTACATTTTGCAGGGTTCCACATTTAAAGGGAATGCATCAATTTTTTCATCTTCTTTGACAGACGAGGAACTTACAAAATTTGGCATATGCGGTTTGGAGGGGACTTTTTGATAGACAGAAGACCAGTAAGATGAAGTTTTGTGAGCATTATATCTTTTGGAAACAAAAAAGAGTCTAATTCACTAAATGAAGAGATAACACGAATGGAACATTTGAGTATATCCATTTAGATCTTTGGGGACCGGCTAGGGTGCCTTAAAAACAAGGTGCTTATTATTTGTTGGCAGTGATAGATGAGTTTTCCATGAAAGTTTGAGTATTTTTCTTAAAACAGAAGAGTGATGTGTTTGTGATCTTCAATGAGTGGAAAACATTAGTAGAAAAGCAGACTGGAAAGCAAGTGAAACGACTACAAAACAGAAGAGTGATGTGTTTGGGACCTTCAAGGAGTGGACAATGATAAAATACAGATCGAAAAGTAGGTGAAATGTCTACGTACAGATAATGGGTTGAAATTTTGTTCAAATGAATTCAATAGCTTCCGTAGGGCTGAAGGCATCTTGAGATACTTGACAGTATCTGAAACTCCTTAATAGAGTGGTGTAACAGAAAAGATGAATAGAATTCTGATGGAAAATATTCATTGTATGCTTTTAAATTCTAGGTTTTGCCTAAAACGTTTAAGGCTGAAGCTGCTACTACAGCTTGTTTTCTAATTAATTGCTCACCCTCAGTTGCTATTGAGAGAAAGACACGAGAACATGTATGGTCTGGTAAACCTTCTTCTTATTCTGATTTGAGAATTTTAGGGTGTCTTACTTATACACATGTGGATAATGGGAAGTTGGAGCTTAAATCTAGAAAGTGTATCTTGATGGGTACAAATCAGGTATGAAAAGGGTATAAATTGTGGTGTCTAGAGATAAGAAAATGTGGGGTTTGTAGAGATGTGGTATTTGATGAACTTATTAAGGTTCATAGTTCACATTGTGGGGATTCTAATAAAACTAAGGAACATAATCATTCAATTCGGATGGAGTTGAAAACTACTCCAGGGGAACAATAAGAGGTTTCAAAACAATCTACTTCAGATCAATTCAGTTCAAAGTCGATACATAGTAATACTTTTCCTGCACCAACAACACCACCATAATATTCAATTACTAAGGATAGACATAGTAGACAAATTAGACCTCCATAGAAGTATAAAGAAGTATATTTGGTAGCTTATGCTTTGAGTGTGGTTGACATTATTAATTTCACCGAGGTGTTTACTACATATTCAAAGGCAGTCAGTTGCAGTGATTCTAACAGATGGTTGATTGCTATGCAGGAGGAGACAGAGTCATTGAAAAAAAAAATATTAGGACTTAGTAAAATTACCAAGGATAAAAAAATTGTTTGCTGCAATTGGGTGTTCAAAAGGAAGGAAGGCATATCAGGAATGAAGATGCAAAGAATAAGTCCAGATTGGTAGCAAAGGGCTACAATCAGATTCCAAGTGATGACTTCACAGACGTGTTCTCATAAGTAGTAAAACATAGCTCAATTAAAGCTTTACTTTGGGTTGTGGCTAAGGATGACTGGAGTTTGAGCAGATAGATGTCTGAACAACACTCTTGTATGGAGAACTTCATGAGAGCATGTACATGCAACAACCAAAGGACTTCATAGTTTTTGAAAAGGAAAATTATGTGTGCTTGTTATATAAGTCTTTGTATGGATTGAAGCAGTCACCAAGACAGTATTATAAAAGGTTCGATTCATTCACGACTACTAATAATTTTATCTGAAGCACTTATGACATTTGTGTGTACTTCAGAAAGAGATATGGTGGATCTATGGCATATTTATTGTTATATGTTGATAACATGCTCATAATAGCCGAGGATAAAGTAGAGTTCAGAAAAGTGAAAGCTCAAGTTTGTAAGGAGTTAGAGATAAAAGATTTAGGTTAAGTAAGGAAGATTCTTGGTATGAAAATCTTGATGAAAAGGAAGGCTGACACATTATATTTGAGTCAGATAGGCAACTTAAAAAAGTACTTCAAATGTTCAATATGCTGGATTCTAAGGTTGTTAGTATCCACTTTAAATTATCATCTAACTTGTGCCCTCAGTCAGATAAAGACATTGATTATATACTCGGGTTCTTTGTTCCAGTGCAGTTGGTTCGCTTATGTATACTATGATTTGTACAAGATCAGGTTTGGCACATGTAGTAATGCAAATAACAAATACATGGTAATTCCTGGCAGGAAACATTGGAAAGCAGTACAATGGATATTCAGATACTTGAGATGCTCTTTTAATGCTTATTTGTATTTTGGTAGAAATAGTGATTGAGACATTGGATATGTGGATTTAGATTATACAGAGGATCTTGATTAAAGTTGATCACTTACATGGTATGTGTTTACCTTTGGAGGTCGTGCTATCAGCTAGAAAGATACTTTGTAGAATATAGCAGCTTTGTCTACAACATAGGCAGAGTATACAACCATTACTGATGCGTGTAAGAAGGCTATGTGGTTGATAGGATTGACTGGTGAAATTAGTTAAGACTTGCAGATTTTTATAGTGTATTGTGAGTCAGAGTATTATTTTTTTGACTAAGGATAAGATGTTTTATGAGAGGACTAAACACATTGATGTGATGTATCATTTTGTGCGTAATGTGAATGTTGGTACCAAGAAAAATCCTACTGATATGATGACAAAGCCACTTTCCATTGCTAAGTTTGAGCATTGTTTGAACTTAGTTGATATTTATAATTGATTTAGCTCATTAGGACTTGTTTGGAAGAAGTGGAGTGGTGTTTATTTGGAGATGTGTCTTTGAAGTCCTTGTATTAGAATTTGGTTCAGGGTGGAGATTTGTTGTGGAGTGACCCAAATTCCTTGTAATTTGGCGTTTGGTTGGATAAATGAAGTCTAATAAGTTTTGGTTTGATAGTTCTAATTGATATGAATCAAATTTCATCAATGATTGAGAGTATGACTTGGAAAAGGACTTTGGGATGAATAAAAACAAATTTGGAAGAAAATTCTTGAGAGGGGGCGCCTGGGCACTACAAAGGAAAGGGCTAGATGGTACTGAGGCTCCTCGGCGCCAAGGGCATGGCACAGCGGCATCGAATGTAGAAAATTCTGATTTTTTCGTTGGTTGATGTATTCTTTTAAATCCATGACTCCAAAAAGAGGCTCCTATGTAACTTCTATTTTAATGGACTAAATTTTCATTAGTGTGGGGGTTGATTTTTACCCTATAAAAGGAATGAAAAATTCCATTGTTTGATGCAACTTAAAAACACTCTGTATACATTGTATATTTATTATTTTGATAATTCGATAAAGACTCGTTCTTTATCATCCTCTAGTCGTGACCATAGATGGAGAACCACTTGTGAGCCATATGAGTTTTATCTTGGATGGCTCCTTAAGACCTGCTTTCTAACCTTCTTCTTTATATTATGTTATTTTAATTGATAATCTAAAAATATCTTATTTTTCTCCCAACAATCTAAAGTCACGTTGGAGTGACTTGTGCACAGAAGATAGTAAATGATCTATAAAGTGCATGAAATATACTTTTATATTTGATTCTCAATGCATCTTTTAGTAAACACCCGAGTGTTTAAATGTGCAGATATGGTGTTCTACCCTTGTTTGTTGCTAACAGTTAAAATGGAAACAACTTGATGCATGTAAGCAACGTAACAAGAAAGCATGCTTTTACTCACATGAAAGTTACAGGCCTAAGACAAAACAAACAGGACAGATGGAATAATTCATCTGAATAAAATTGTTGAGGCAAAACAAACAGGACAGTGAAATTTACCGATGTAATTATTGGTTTTAACTGCGTTCATGTTATGTAAACCCATTTTTCTGATTGCCCTTTTTTGACACAGTATCTATGTCCTATTTTATGACTATGAAGCGTGTTTACTCAGATCAATATTGTTAAACCATGCATATTTGATACTTTATGGTCATGTTAATTCTTGTCGTCTTATGTTTTTGTGATAAATGATCATCATTGTGTTTAATTATGTTGTCCAAGCGAGAGAAATATTTATATTTGGACTAGCATAATCACTATGCTCATAAAGGTTTTTCCAAATTTAATCTATTTGATTAAATCATATTGATTACGTGGGACATTAATTTTGACCAATAGTTGTATACATTGAATTTCACATTGTGTAATGCCACCCTGTTTTGATCTAGCGTGAGTGACATCCTGTCGTATATGAAGAGGAATGTAAAAAATAAATAAATAAAATAGGTCACTTTTGGAATGTGGTGAAGAAGTTCCTTGATATCTTTCGAATGTAAGGGTATTTAAATATTTCATATAGATACAATTTATATTTTATTATTCTTAGTTGTAAAACTGATTTTTAAGAACTGTTAGAAAGAAAATCAATGTCGTGGTGAAATGGGAAAAGCCAAAGGTCCCGGCTCAACGACCGGGACCTATAGCACGGTTTTGGTGAAATACGAGAGTTGAACGAAGCACCACATGTACCTAGTACTAAAAATCATTATTAGAAATTTCACGTGTCTATCTTATTGTACTTAAATATTTGACATTGATATTTTGGAAATTTTTTAAAAGACTAGAGATGTGCTGGCAGAGAATAAGAGCTTACAAATATTGTGGTAGCAAATTATTGTTCAAAAGAGACATGGATAAATTGTAGTCTGTGATGGACTTACTTAAATCATCAAGGGGATGGGCTTAATTCCATAAAGGAGTCACCTCTAGGAGTAACCCATCTTTGTAATTGAAGATTCCATGAAAAAAGATTAAATTTGATAGAAATAACTCGTAATGCGTGACTCATAATAGCACTATATTATTTGTACTCATACCTATGGTGATAGTGCTAGTAATTGTAACGTTAGGAAGGGTTTGACCCTGAATGAGTATCCAGACGACAATTATCGCGAGGTGTAGATCAAACGCACTCTTGGAGGATTTACCTATGCAAGAGTTGTCTGAGGCTATGACTATGAGATTTGACTATTTCTTATAGAATTACTAGAATCAAGATAAAAGTGCATGACTGTTAATAGTGCTACCTGATATGAACCACCTAAATCGATACCATATATGATGACAATTGAAGTTTGGTCAACGGGACCTAATTCAAGGCTTAGTCCACTATGGCTCCCTCAAATGAAAATTGTTATTACTAAGTGAGGTTCAAGTTGAAATGTACCCACATTTATTGTACAATATAGCATTGCCATTATATAATATTATATATATATTTATCTATTTTGATAGTTTAAAATTTCATTAGCGTGGGGTTGATTATTACCCAATAAAAGGGATGAAAAAATCCATTGTTTGATGCAACTTAAAAACCTCTGCATACATTATTTTGGCAATTCGATAAAGATTCATTCTTACCTCCATATTGTCATGCTCATAGATGGAGAACTGACTATGAGCAATATGGATGTTATTTTGAAATCGTATAGTGCTGATTTCTGTAAGTACCTACACGAAGGGGAGATAACATGACTCACAACTTCCTTAACGTAACTCTCTTATGCTTGTTTTCTAACTCTCTAAATATATGATGTTATTTTTAATATATTATGCTAATTGATAGTCTAAACACAAATCAATCATTTTTTTCCCAACAATAAGTTGGATTCGATATTTCATTTCTTGGTAGCATGAAAAGTTCAGTAGTATTTAGTTAAATTATTTTAGGGACAGTGGGTGCTGAAGGATTTCAATATAGAAGATGAAGCTCGTGGAGATAAAATACGAAGCTAAGAAACTTCTCTGCAGCTGTCATACTTTGGATATCCACTTCTACTGGGCTGGAAAAGGGACAGCGGTATCTTAGATTTTGGAGTTTAAGGTTCATTTATATCAGCTATCTCTGTAATCAATCCTGATAGGCTATGAATTCTTTTGACAATCTTTTAGCTCAAATGACATGAAAATAGTAATTCGTTGATCCCTTTTTGTGAGTGTTCTAAAAAGTGTGCCTAAACGCAAAACGTTTTTGCAGCGCTCCCACCTAGGATCTAGGCACACAAAGGTCTGTGAACCACCTAACGTACCTCTAGTTGCAAGATTTTTGTTTGGTTTTTCAATTTTAGTTTGAAATTTGAACGTCAATTATTGAGTTTAGAGAGCTAAGACTTTTTAAGTCCTAACTATTTGAAAGAAAAGGGAAAAAAGTTTGAACCTCCTCCATCACAACTCCAGTGTGAGGCATGTCTGTAACATGAGAAATTGAAGCAAGAGTGAAAATTGTCGCAATGATTTTGTATTGGATGACACGAAAGATGTGTTTAGATGAAAAGGGAAATTTTTATTGGAGTATGATAAAATTTAAACGATGGTGCTATTTTAATTATCTATTTGTTGGAATTTTAATTAATCATGTATTCTAGATTTTGAGACTTTTCTTGTTGGAAACTTACGAAGTATGTATGATGTTTCGATAAGTTTATTATAAGTAGAAATAATTAAAATAAAATTAAGAATAAGAAAATAGTTTTTTATGCCTAGACTCATAAAGCTTGAAGTATGGCTTTGTTAGAACACTCATTTTTATTGAGAACAATTGATATTGTTTTATTATGTTGTTTATTTCAGTATAGCGAGACTTGATCGTGTGATTCCGAAAGTGTACGGACCCTAGCAAGTTCAAGTATTGTACCCACGTGGACTAAGTATTGAGTACTAATTTTATCCTAATCTAACTTCAATCTAAATTAAGATGATAACCAATTTATAATTCAAGAGTTTATATTTTTACCTAAATTATACTAACTAATCTAAATTAATCTAAGTCTATGAATTTGTTGGGGACTTTTTGGGATTTAGTGGTTAGGAATTTTGATTTCACTTAAGTTATTTAACATTCATCTAAACCAAATCTAGTCGACCTCATTTTCATATACTAACAATTGAATAAATAAATTTTTATAACACCTCGAAAAGTCATTAATCTTGAATTTGGGACCCCTAGTCCAAGATATTGAAAGTTGAGGGACCAAATTGATGACTTTTCTTAGTTGGCGGACCCAATGTGCACTTTTTTTAATTTCAAATCTTGACAAAGAAATGATCATGGAATTGTTATGTTTAGTCAAAGAAAAGATTATGGGTTTGCTGTATCTAGATTATGGAAAGTGACATAATTTTTAATTTGATTAAATATGATTATATGATTGATTTAAAAATTGTATGTCAATTAACCTAATTAATATTTTAATTATTATAATTAGAGAAACTTTCATTTATTAAAATTAGAAGCATTATTTATGCTCGTGTAATTAGCAATCTAATATTTTATGTGGTATGTTAGAATATTTTTTGACATAATTTAAATCAAATGTTTAATTATATGGCAATTACTTATTAGTAGCAATTATATATTTATTAATATAGTAAATTGGGTAATTAGTTGAGTAATGGATTACACTCTATATTCAAAAATGTGTGGTATTAATATGGAAATAAATATTTGTACCAAAATATGTAATATAGTCAAACCTTAGACCCCTATTTATACTCCCTCATATCACTTACACTTACACACAACTAAACTTGTATTTTACACCTTCCTTTCTTTTAACTCATCTTCTACATACACTTTCACATTACAAAGTTTAGTACGCATGGTGTCCAAGGATTTTTGGAGCGAAAGTCTAACAAGACGATTTTTTCGATTTATTTTGATCTCCTTTTATACAATTGTAAATGTAGTAGTACAAAATGTTCTTTCGATATTTGAATTACAGGTTATGAATATTCTGATACGGAAATCCAAGTTATGATTATGATAAGGGTCATATGTGTGTAAGTTTAAAGGACCAGAGTTAGTAGCGATACACACAAGAATTATCGCCATGAAGTTAGAATTTAATTTTCGTGTCTCCATATGTATGTTATGATTTTCTATATTTAAATATAAGATGAAATTTGTTATTACTCATTAACTGAAATTTATGTCTCATATGTATTTGTTTAAAGTTTTGTAGGTAACTACAAAGGTGTGTTCGAGGCGATCAGAGGTGGATTGTGCTTGCGTGGGTGAAAAATGAAGAATACATTATGTAGTTAAGAATAAATTATGTAGTAATGTTCATTGTATTTTTCTTAAACTAATTTTAAAAACTCACATGTTAAGAAAAGATTATCCTTTTTTCTTTTGTTTATGAAAGTACTCTTTTACGGTATATGTATAACGATTCCAAAGGTAAAAATTTGGATCGTTACAATAATTTTAGAAACTTCTAATTATGGAAATATCTAATTTAGAAATCTTTATTTTGGGAACCTTTATTTATGAGAAGTATGATTTATGGAGCATGTTTAGTTATGAAACAATGTGCTTAACTTAGTTATATTTGTTTAAACCAGAAAGTTAAGTCAATATAAGTTTATTTTTTTAAATAGTTGATAGACGCTTGCAATCGGTTAGAGGTTAAATCTGAAAACGTGTGTTATTCTGAGGTTGAATAGGACATATGTGAGGAACCTGAATCACAACCAGCTGGAGGTTGTGAAGGATTATAAGTATACGATTTATTATCACCGGCTAAAGCCAACAAGTAGGTGATGCCTTAAGCAAGAAGATAGTTGGAAAATTGGCATCAGTGACCTCAATACGAGAATAGTTGGTGAGAGATTTTTGAAAACTAAGATTGGAAGTTATAGAACCATTAACTCGAGTTTTTACAAGGATAGCGACCTTGACATGATGATTTATCCTCAAGGGTGGAATTATAGAAGCACAAGATAAAGATCACATAATAAGGACAACTAAGGTAGAAATTGATGGTAGGACTTGGGAAACGAACTTATACGTTTTGAATATACATGAATTCTACTTAATTTTGGGTATGGATTAGCTTTCTAAGAATCATGCTATGCTTTGAAAGAGAAGTAGTTTTTAGGTAGTCTAAAGGGTAGAACTTCGCCTTTTAGTGACCATGACAAAACCCCTACTCCAAGAAGTTTTTGTAGAGCCCGAAATCTCTTACAGTAAGATGGATATATGTTAGAGCTGGCAAAAGAAGATAAAGCACTGACAGCAGGAGAGGTCAAAGTAGTATGGAAGTAACAAGAAGCTTTTTTTGTTTGAGGACTTGCCAGGGATCCCTTCGAAAGGGGAAGTGAATTTCACAATTGATTTGATTCTCGGTGGCGCACCTATTTCTAAGGCTTCTTATAGAATGGCCCAAAGGAATTACATGAATTGAAATCAGAAGAATTGTTGGAAAAAGTGATAGCACCAATGTTATTCTTCAAAAAGAAAGATAGGTTAACGAGGATGTGCACCAACTATCATGAACTGAATAGAACCACTATTAAGAATAATTATCCACTTCCTATGACCAAGGACTTGTTCGACCAATTACAAGGCGTAAGGGCATTTTCAAAGATCGACATGAGGTTGGAATACCAACAATTGAGAGAAATAAAATATGATGAGAAATTAATAAAAATTTCTTGAGAAAAACAAACTGAAGATCTAAAATAGAGATTTTGTTATAGTGCATAAAAATCTTGACTCTTGAAATTTAAATATGCCTTTTATAATACATAAGATGCCCCATATAAATATAGAGTAACATGGTGATGCTCTTAGTTATTGAAGATTTTGTTCGGGAAAATCTCTCAAGCTTACATGACTGTTGACATATAAATTTAAATGAAAAAATATCGTCCCACTAGAAATAAATTATTGAGCTGAATAATATTGATGTGTTATTATACTCGAATGTGAACGTAACACAACATAGTTGATTTTAAGTGTCTGTTTTAATATTTGCTAAAAACGTATTTGATTTGTCATTTTAAGAATTACTTCTCAGAACAAAAAAAAACTTTTATGTTTATACATTATCAATTAAAACAAATTTTAAAGTTGGTGAATTTTTCTCGCTACAAAAGTAAAATAAAAATAAAAATAAAAAATTGAGTTCAAAATATAGAAAATAAAAATAAAAATTAATGATATGGACCAAGAATTTTTTTTATCCGAGTTCATTAAATTTTTATTTTAGATCTTTTTATGTAAATACTCATTAAGAGCTTGAACTATTTTTATTTTTTATTTTTATAATTTTTTCAAAATTTTTTGTTTTGTTAAAATATTAAAAAAAACCTGTTACAATTTTAAAATTCATTTTCTAAAATTTTTAATTTTTGAAATTTAATTTAAAACACTTGTTCATGTTTTGAGTAGTTTCATATTTTTTTCACTATATACGACAAAAATGTGTTTTGAGTTTTACGTTGTAAGTTTAAACTCGTTTTAAAAAATATATGACCAAATATGTCAGCATTTTGCAACATAGAAAAATGAACGAAGTTTGAAAATAGCAAACCGAATACATCCTAAATTGTTAGTTTTTGTTGAATAATCTCATTAAAGTCTTAACTTGTATTTCATAATTGAATTGCATTCACTCCAAGAAGATACAACATGTGATGTTGTACCTACTGTATTTTACTCTTGAAAACAAACTAAAACATAATATATTTATTGTGTACTCTAGATTGACAATGGTAAGGTCAAGGTCACCCATCGAAGTAGTAGAAAAAAGAGAGTCTTCAAAGGACAAAATGTCGCCGTTTAAGTCCCCAAATATAAGTGAAAAAAAAAATGTGATGGTAGTACACCTTGCTATTTGTTTTTAGCTATTGTCATCTAGACTCTGTAGGGCTCGGGTTTAAATATAATATCTGAATTTGCACCTATTGTATTTTATAATTAAAAACAAACAAAAATACAAGATAACTATTATGTGGTCTAGATTGACAATGGAATACTCAAGGAAACCCATCGAAGTCGTAGTAAAGTGAGTTGTTAGGAATTTGAGGAGGTGTGGCGCGATATGAAGTATAGATCGCACAAACTAATAAACAAGAACAAGATTTAAGCAAAAAAGAAGATAAAATTGGTAGAGGAACACAATATTTTATTAAAGACAATCAATCTACAATTTGCTACTGCTTTCAACTATTCAAACTAAATGAAGAGTCTATTATCTAGACATGTTCAAACCCTGTTCCAATTTTGCTCCTCTCGTTCAAGCAATGAACGATCGTTTGTCCAGCGTCGTCAATCCGCCTTTTTTCTTTTTGGACCTTATTTTGATATCTTCAAGCCCAAAACTCCAAAACGTGAAGCTCATCACTATTAAGGATAATTATCCACTTCC
>CAIGRS010028882.1:0-14524 GCA_903798395.1 Fraxinus floribunda
TGATATGTTAACAAAGCCAATCAACGACGACAAATTTATTTGGTGTCGATCCTCTATTGGCCTAGCAGAAATGTAAGCAGCATGAAGATGGCAAGTGTAGAAAAGGATAGAAGGATTACAAAATTGACTTTAAGTGGGAGAAATGTTAAGATAAAGTCAATTTACTTAATGACTAAGAAAAAAGTCATTTGCTTCCTCATTAAGAAAACATGCAAGAAGAAGGAAAAATGGATTTCTTTTCTTGCCAACTAAGGACCAGCTATAATGCCAAGCAATTTGTGGTTTCTTCATGCCAAAGAAATGTCCGGCTGAGTCCAACCATTCTCTAGCAAATTCCAGCAGCCTTTGTTGACAAATTAGCATGATTAAGGCGGCAATTTTCCTTATAAATAGAGGCTGGAAATGGAGAATTTAGACATGCAATTTTGGAGAGAACAACACTTGTGAGTAGAAGAAATAACAGTGAGTAGAGAGAAAATATCATAGAGGAAAAATATTGTTTTCTCCTAAAGTTTTTACTACTTGATTTCTCCTATTACAAGATAGATTAATTGTTGTTATCTCCTTGTATTTAGAAGTGTCGTTGTAATCCTTTTCTTGTTAGTAAAATCCTTCTACAAGTTGCCCCGTGGATTTTCTCCTAATTTGTTTGGGAGTTTTCCACGTAAAATATCGGTCTTCATTATTTTTCTATTTCTACTTCAGTTGAAATTGCGNAATTGTTATTATCTCCTTGTATTTAGAAGTGTCGTTGTAATCCTTGTGCTGTTAGTGAAATCCTTCTACAAGTTGCCCGTGGTTATTCTCCTAATTTGTTTGGGAGTTTTCCACATAAAATATCAGTGTTCATTATTTTTCTATTTTTACAAGAGTTGTAATTGCGTGCCACGTTCTACAACGTCCTAACATTATCAAGCATGACTTTGAACTTCGGAAACATGAAAAGACATCAGAATTATTTGCCACAGAAAATAACCATATATACTTTGTATAGTGATCAACAAAAATAATATAGTAAGAGTAACTATTAATTGATTGAATAGGAATGGACCCCAAACTTCTGTATATTATAATTCTAATTGACGTTGAACTTTTTAAACTTGACACACACCAAATGGAAGTTTTTGACTTTTATTGCAATGACAAGAATCACAAAAAGAGATTTTTGGAAGACTCTGACTCGATTGGACTGGGAGATTATATGACATAATTTGATGAACTTTTGATGATGGACGACCAAGACAATCATGCCAACTATCAAGGGAAGTCTTGACACCATAACACACTCGCTTTTTTTATCAACTGGATCTCGCTTGTGCTTGGCCACCCGTACACATCATTCTTGCTCCGCCCTTGAACGAGAGGTGCTCCCGTAGCTAGATCCTTTAACACAAAAGGAAGAAGGATAAAACTCAACCGTGGTATTACTGTTTTTACAAAATTGGGAAACTGATATCAAATTTTGTTTAATTGTTGGAACACAAAAAACATTTGAAAGGGAAAATGAATTAGAAGGGATAGTGACAGAGGATTTTCCAGTATATGTAATACGCAAACTTGTACCATCACCAAATATAATATCATTGGGTCCTTCGTAGAGCTATCGAGTTGTAAGATTGTTTAAATCAATTGTTACATTGTGAGAGGCACCGGTGTCAAGAAGCCATTTTGATGCACGACCACCACCTATAGTTGTGTAATTTGCTCTAGGCGGAACATGTTGTCCAAGTTGCCGTTTCGGAGGATAGCAGTCACGAGCACCATGACCTCTTTTTCCACAGTATTGACAGATTATGGTAGAGCCTTTGTTACTGTTTCCTCGATTTGTGTTGCCCCGATTTTGAAAATTTTTCTTTGGGTGTTGATTTTCGTGCCATTGTGGATTGAAACTGGTTGCATTAAAGGTCATAATAGTGCCAGTCATAGCAGCAGATTTGTTCTCTTCACGTTTGAGAAATGATTCGTATTCTACATGTTGACAATGAAGTTCCTCAAAACTTATGCATAATGATCTATCTTGTGCCCCAATGTATTCTTGACTTTTTTTAATATTATGGGTTTTCGACTTATGATCATTATATAGAATTATAGTCACTATTCTTGAGAGAGTGGATGGTAAATTTTATGGTTAATGTGGGTTATTATTGTGGGATATCATGGGTCATGAGTTATAAGAAATGTGCTCCTTTGTTGTGATATAATCTACCAAGTTTGTGTAAATGAGAATACCTTTGGTAATATAGCGCTCAAGTAGTGGCGGATTTGCGGTGGGGTCAGTTGCTTCCAAGCTAAATTTCAAATTCAAGATTTTGCACAATATTTTCAAAAAATTCTTTATAGTTTTCAATTTTGCCCCACAATTAAAATTTTATAAGATTTACCCACGTAACTCTTCAATTCTAACTCTATCCCTGCTATAGATGTCAATGGGCCGGGTCGCCGCCCAACGAGCTGAGCTCGCGGCTCACCGGCCAACGAGCTAAGCGGGTGCTCGGCTCGTTGGCTTTGGGCGAGCTCGGCTCATGCTCGAGCTCACCCAAGGCGAGTGTGGCTCGCCAAAACGACCCGAGCAGGCTCGACTCGCCTAACGAGCCGCCGCTCGGCTCGTGCTTGTCTTTTTTATGAGCCCGAGCCGCTCGAGCTCGTCTAAAATGAGTCGAACGAATGAGCTGGCTCGACTTGTTTGCCACCACTAATCCCTATGCTCAACCTTAGACCAATGTCGCTGAAAAATATACTGCATGAAAATCTTTGACATCAATGCCGCCTCATCTTCCTATGAAAGACATATATCCCTTTGTACCCATATTTAACTGCTCCGGAGATGGTCCAACTTTCATTTTTAACAAAGTATTAGTTTGTGCACCATTTTAAATTCCCTACATATCTTGTAGTCCAACCCAAACCTAGATAAAAGATGAGAGTTTTTACATCTTCGAATTTCTTTTATCAAGCACATTTACATAAATGATTTTTTTTTCCTACTTTGCGTTCAAGAAAAATAATGTAATTTTTGACAAAAGTGGCAGGCGAGAGTAAACCTAAGGATATATTCTCTTTACCATTTTCAAACCGTTTTCTGTTTTCGAAAATCAAAAACAGTAAAAACACGTTTTTTTCATTTTTGAAAATACGTTTTTGAAAACAAGTTTAAAATTTACAAAGAAAATCCAAAACGGACGTTTTGGGTGTTTACAGTTATAAAAAAAATACATATTTTCAATAATTTCAAAATGAACACCCAAAACACAGAACTCAAAATGATTTCAAACTCAAAACGGAAAACTACAACACGAAGAGAATCACCCCTAAATTTTTTCGAAAGAGCTGACTCAAGCTCATTTTAGAATAAGTAAAACAGATAGCCAAAGCCTATATTAAAGAACAATTCTTTCAATTTTACATATAAATAAGATTTTAACTTTAGTGAAAAATAATTATATATTAGTTTATTAATAATCACAAATTGATGATCTCTTACTCGTTCATTTACCATATTTACAGCTTTATATGTTTTCTACTGAATATCTAGATCCTACACAGTTCAAATTTCATCATTAAAACCCCCCTTCAACCAGCACCACCCACCTCAAGTTTAATTTACACGACAAACTAAGAATCATCAGCTAATCAAACCTAATATGTACAGGAGAACCATGTATATGAACAAATTACTCCTTTGTCATCAAAGATGCGTACCAAGGGCCATGAACACTAACAGAAACCTTGGCCACTGCCACCAATACTGAGGCTGCAGCCACCACTTCATCAAGGAGCAAAGCCGCCCCCACTTTCTGCAATGCTGTTTCCGCCAATTCTCTTCCATGTTTACCATTTCCCCCAAGTACGACCCCTCTGGTAGCCAAATATATTGCACGAGAAACCATGTTAAAAACAGCATCCTCTCGTTCCAGATTTTTGACCAACATTCTTGCCATAATTTCCTCCATTGACTCGAGATTCATGCCAATTGACTTCTCCACAGCTTCACCAAGTACTGCAATGATATCTGGGATACCGGCATCCTTGTTAGAGTCGAGACATGCTGAAAGTTTTTCGATGCTGCTAGAAAGAAGGCTTTCCATGTCTGCTTGGCTGGTTACCATTCGCTGACTCACTAGAGCCTGTCGCAAGACTAGAATGCTGCAATCACAGCGGATGCATTATTTCAAGGACAATAGAGATGACAATGTTGGACAGTGTGCACGCCTAATAATAGTCTGCATTCAGATCGTTGTATTGGGTGGCCCAAGTATCCTATGCTATATAAAGGAAACTTTAGGGATCATGTGAGTGGGGGCGGAGGGTGGGGAGCGTTTTTCTTGGTTGAGATCTCCATTTTAGAACCACTATACAGCTGCACAATTATAGGTGTGTTTCTTTTTTTTATTTTTTATTTTTTTTTTCCCCTTTTCCCTCTGTTGATCAATACTCTTTAGGATTGATATTAGTGCTTAATCCCCTACAGACAGGGTAATATGGGAAGAATCAATCACCCTCTAATTCCCTAAGGGATGTGCATTACACTACTGGATGAAAGGGGGGGGGGGGGAGGTGGGTAAATGTACCTTGTCGCAATCACAATGATCTTCTGAACTCGAGACTGAACAGCTCTTAACCTGGAGAAGTTAAGCTTCATAGTCTCAGGAAGCTCATCCTCTTCCAAACCATGTACCTTGTTTACCAACTTTAACAGGCCCAACCTCACCAATACATCAATCTCCTCTCCGTTGCATTCTGAAGTGCGGTCAATGTTCTCTGTAAACAAGATGCCGTGTTAATAGTAACAGGATAATACAACCAAATTCAACAACATTAAACTTACAAACAAGATTTAGGAGGGACACAATCCCAATCCAGAAATCAACCTGTCAAATTTGTAGCATAGGAGGATGAAGACGTGTCGTCAGCTGTATTAGTGTTCATTTTAACTAATAAACTTCCACCAGTTCGAAGAGTGGTGGATGGAAGGAAACTCCGAGACGAATTCTCTTTTCTGTTTGTCAACAAGGAGAGAGAACTTTTATGTTCATTCCATTCCTGATCTTTATTACCATTCATAGATGAAAGCCAATTTGCCGTTAAGGGTAGAGAGGTGGAGGCATTAGAAGGATGACCATAATGCTTAGTGAAAGCTTTTCCAAGAAACTCTAAAGCCCCAGGCCCTTTCAAGAAAGGCTCCAAAAATCTTATACGGGCCACACTTATTTCTTGTTTGAGTTCCTGTCACAAGGCAAAGGGGTCAAACTTTGATTGTGAAGGAATACATAGAATACGGTAAAAGACTGGTCAGAATAGACAGCATGAACATCTTTAGCATAACTACAATCTCATAAAAAAATTCTGCATAGGCATTTCCTCCCAGTCTGGCAACCAATAATTGGTCCTGGCAAGACAGTTTTTTCTAAAACCACACCTTCACTAAATTTACTCTAATAGGAATTCATCGTGAAGCTTTCATAGAAAAATCAGCTCTTTTATCTTCACCATATTAGTCACCCACAAGTGCCATATTAAATTGAGGTTCATAAGCATTGCCACAATAGAGACAAATATAAAATGCACGAGGCAACTCATTCATTAGAGATTAGCACTAGCACTATCCCTGTATGACTTGCACTAAGCTGCTGTATGACCCTATAAAGCAGTGGAACCGAGCAGTTGCAAAGTGATCTTTCTACAGTCAATTGAATGAAAAACCAAGTAAAGAAAGCAGATAAAAATACCTGTATCTGTTCTAGAACAAAACGCAAGCCCTTAATGAATGCAATGACATGTGAATTCTCTGACCCATCACTGGCCCAACATACCTCAGCCAGCTCTTTCAAAAATTTCTGGTGTTTTTCCTTCAATTCATCCTCACAAGCGGGAGCAGAGAGCTTCTGCAAAGTGACCAATGCAAATTCCAGAATCTTTCCCAGGTAATCAATGTCCACTTTGCCAGAATTCAATACCTAAGGAAAAATTCAAGAGCAATGAACAGCAGATGAGAATGGACATAGCAGTAGCCAGGCAGGAAAAGAACAGAAGTACAATTACAGTAAATGGTCACCTCAGTGAGAATGTCCAGGTCAATAGCTTCAATAATTTCTTGTCTCCAACTCTGAGGAGCCATTGCAGAAATTTCATTGCTCACCTCCCTCGTCAACTCAACAACACGGCTGTAGTTAGACTTGTCCTTTTTCACGGACTCCATGACACCATCCCAATAAGCCTTCTTCATAGTCTCTCTAACCTTTGCCTGCACATGAATTGAAAAATCAAAAATCAGTGAATACTCAGCTTTCTTGCAAAATGGAAACTGATATATATCTTGGTAGAGTAAAGCCTCACAAGGAACTAAGGAAAAAAAATTGTAAATTGTTACTACGAAAACCATGCACTAACCATGATGTTGTCTTGGTCTTCATCAGCAGAATTAGAAGTATCAACAAATGTGAGGTTCACCCCATGGACACATTCATTTACAATCCTCACATTCTCCAAGTCCAGCTTCTCACTAGAATATTGGGGTGGGATACTGCTAGAAGATGGGGAACTAACTTCCTTGGGATTAACTTCGTCCCTAAATAAAGACCGCACTACAGGACTTTGCTTCTGAGTATTTTCAGCCAAATCATTTGTTTCGTCCGAGCTACCAAGAGAAGGTGGGGAAGCAGTATTCGGGGATAAAATTAGTGTAGATAGTGGGCTGATTGGTCTTCCATTCTCCCTTGCCTCGAAGAATTTCATTCGCGTGTCAGAAAGCGCATTTTCCATACGTTGGAAACCAGCATCTCCACTGAGGTGTATAACTTTCTCCCTTAAAAGCTTCTGATCTTCATTGACCTGCATTAGTACTCTTAGAATAATGGATTTCATTTAACAAAATGTCTAAATGAAAAAATTAAGGTTAAATACCCCAACTGCACTGAAGTTTCACAAATGTTTCCCAATTGTCATTGAACTTTAAAAGTTCTTCGAGTTGCCATTGAACTTCCCCAAATGTTCCCAATTGCCATTGAACATTAAAAGTACTTTTAAAGAATTTTAAATAGTTCTCCAAGTTGCCATTGAACTTCCCCAAATATTTTGGTAAGTTCAGTGGCAACTCAAAGAATTTTTAAAGTTCAATGGTGGCAACTCCAAGACATTTTAAAGTTCAGTGGCAAATAGGAAAATATTTGGTAAGTTCAATGGTAACTGGGATTCAACCTGGGAAAATCAGGAATGCACCAAAACAAACCAATCATTTTAATTCAAAACAAAGAAAATTTTATTACTTCAGCTAGATTATTTTGTTTTGGACATCATCTGGACAAAGAAAAAGGGGCTGGGAGGTAACCTGTTTCTGTATAGCCTTCATATCATGGGTGAGAGAACCACAATCTCCATCAGGAGTCATCTTGCAGGTCTGAAACATGGAGAGTTCTAGCCGACAAGCAGCCTTGACCAGATCTTCCTCTAACGACCTAGCATCTTTAACCTTCCACACCACAAAGCTATTCAAAAAGGAACACCATGCCAAATCAAATTCTCCAAGTTGAGACCTGAAAGTCCTACGCCCACCCAGTACATGGTTAGACTGCCCATCAGAAACTTGTATAGGTCCATTTAGTGTTATCTTAATCAGCAACTCTAACTCTTTCACAAATATCTCGGCTGATTTTGCCAAAGCAATCTCACGCTCCCCTTGACCACTGATAACAGCATCTGGATGTCCCAGTATCATGTAAGCACAAAGTACAACTCTCACTTGGTACCTCGATAATTTAACAGGAGTTTTGGCTGCTTGCCTACTGGCTGGACCCTTTTTTCCCTCTCTACTTGAGACATTTTTCCTAGGTGTTTCCCTCCTTTTTGGGGTGGCTACTCGCTTGAGAAGGTGATCAATATCATCCAAACTAGAAGTATTAGGAGCAGATCCAGCCGTCCGTGACAAATTAAAACGGTTTTCTACTCGGTCAAGTAAAGCTTTTGTTGTACGAAGAGTAGCAGTTGACTGGATAAGAAGTGCAAACTGCTCAAATGGCATTCCCTTCACCGATCCCTCATTAATATTCAGCTGACTATAAGCTCTGGCAAGATGTGCTGTAGTTTTTTTAGCCATCACAAACTTCCTCCAGCACCTGCAGAGTACAATGTTATCCAAGGAATGAGGTTCCCAAACAAAAAAAAAAAAAAGGAAGGGTTCATCATGCATAATGATATACATAACAACAACTTCGTGACTGTTAACAAATTTTTAAGAGACTTGGCCAATATTTACCTCACATTTATAGACTTTATGAACAGTCGAGCCACATTTTGAGGGACCCACGTACTACCAACTTATCTACGACTCATTTCTATCTATACATAATTTAAACAGTTTATAAACACTTTCCAAACATGCTTTTAGCCTTCACTAGACTTAGGAATCCCATTCATAATAATTGATATTAAACTAAATATCCTGCATGTACCTTGCTAATTGTCTGGAAAGGATGTCAGCCTCCTGCTCTTGCGTGAAATTCCAATCATAACAAACAAAATTCTGTGGTCTTCCTCTCTGCTTTAAATATTCTGCTCTCTGTCTCCTTGCCTATTTCACCATAAAATCCAATTGTAAAAATGACAAAGACAAGAACGCCAAGTAAATCTTAACCAACATGGGACTACGAGAATACCCTTTGTAGTCTGTCTTCTAGCTTGTTCTTCATTTCCTTCCTCTCAATCTCTCGCTGGTGAGAAATGGACCTTGCTGCCTTCCTCACCTGCAAGACCCTGGCACGTACCCTCCTCTTCTCTGCTTCCAGCAATGCCAGTCGCTTCTTCTCTGCAGCTGCACGCTTTTGGCATATTGCAGTGCACACTCGTTCCTTATACTTGCTCTCCCTGGCCATCCTTCGAAGCAATGATTGAGATGTTCTCTCCTTTAGTGTGGCCCTCCTTTGCTTATAAGCCTTGAGGATAAGCATTCTATTGGCCTCTGCCTGCTGAACCCGCATTTCAACCTTTAATCTTAACTCAGCGCGTTCCTTTCTGAAGCGCATTTCTGCCTCTAACTTAGCAGCTTGCCGCAATTCATCAAGCTTAGCGAGGCGCATCTGTGCATTTGTCAGAATGCTCAACCTGTCAATTCAAAGAATTAAAAAAGTATGACCACACGATTGTTCGTATTTGAAATTCCTACAGCTAGTAAATATATAAGCCACCTTTACAGGGCAGGGAAGTATATCAAGGTGTATATTATCCTAGGGACACACATGTCACATTAATGAAAATGATGAAGACATAAAGTACTTGTTAATTAAGTTTTTATTCATATCCTCATAAAAGGGAATACTTATGTTGATGAGGAGAAGATCTTCGGGGTTAGAGCTAAGTTTGACCACACAATCATTCATATTTGAAGTTCCTACAGCCAGTAAATATCTAAGCCACCTTTCAGGGGCTGGGCAGGGCATTATATCAAGGTGCTTATTATCCTGGGGATAGACGTCACATTAATGAAAATGATGAAAACATAAAGTGCTTGTGTGAAAATGATGAAAATATAAAGTGCTTGTGAATTAAATTTTCATCTATATTCTCATAAAAGGGAATATTTTTATTGATGAGGAGAAGATCTCCTGTGTTTAGACCTAATTAGAATAACTATACCACATTTACTTGACCATGGTGTAACTATATCACGTTTATTAACCAAATAAAACAGAAATTAACTCCGGATTAAGAGAGACAAAGACAGATGTTAATATGTCAAACTTCTTACAGTCAAAACAGAATTCTTCCTTTTACCAAGCAGGGTTTCTTCTGCTGAGGCCATGGGCTGTAGCATAACAGATTTATTCAGACTAACAAAATACATTATACTCAGCCCCCGTTTGTTTCTCTTTTTTTATCTATAAAAATGAAAAATATGATCGTTATCCATCACATCAAGTCATCAATTTTGAATTTCTATCACTGGTGTAGGCCTGTAGGGCAATAACGATTATATTTTTCATTCTCATTCTACAATAATGAGAATCAAACGGTCCTCGAAATGCTTACATCTCATGAAACATTCTTGACAAAGAAAGTCATCAAACAATGACCATGAAGCTAAGAAGATTCCAACTGATAAAGGATGAGATAGATTAGTTCGTGAGCAATATGAAATCCCAACTAGTTCATACGAATGTTATCCATTGCATTAGCTGCTTTCAGCTATATCGATTGGCTTAAATTGAAATCAAGAGAACAAATTTTACCTTTTCTCTTCAGCAGCTTGAAGCTTAGCCTCAAGGCGGTGTCCAAGATCATCTTCATGAGATGAACATCGCGAGGGGCTTCTAGGCTTTGGCCTAGCCTTGCTGGACAAATTCTCATAAAATTTCTGTAATTTTATTAAATTTAAATGAAATCAGTCGTGTTAAAGTATGTCAGATTATGAAAAATATATAAACAAGTTGACAATATCGAAGTATAAAATACCACTCCCACACCCTCCTCCACCCCCTCCCCAAAAAAAAAAATTTAAAAAAAGGGACAACATATTATATTATATTAGAACAAAATACAAGAACTTTCACCTTGAAGAGAAAACTGAAATTAAAAAAAAGAGTAACGTAATTCAAGTCAAAAAGTACGGCAAAAGTGGAAAAATAATTCGACTACCCAACTCTTACCTAACTCAGGGTTGAAGGAATCCAACCCTTAATAGAAACTCAATTTTAGTTTTCTTCGTGTATGAGAGAAATAAATAGAAAGTCAAAACGTTAAAAAAGAATTGGGAGAAACGAAAAACGTTCCAAAATCCAGAACCATCAAGAAAAGTTTTTTCCTGATAATTTCATAAACTTTTATAGTTGTACCATAAAAAAATTGGCATAATAGTGTGAGACAAAGTAATTTTTAATTCCTGTGACGAATATTAAAAAATAAAATAAAAAAACTCTAAAAACTCAGTATTTCCATAATTATCACGAAATGAAACGATGAAAGAGAGCTAGTATCACAGTAGTAATTGTTAATGAATGTCAAGATAAACAACTTCTGATCAAAGGCTTTAAACTTTCAAAAGACGGAGAAAAAGAAAAAGAGACCTGACGGCGAAGATCGGCGTCCCGAAGCCTGGCTTCGATTTCTTCAACGGTAGACGGTGGCGGCGTCTTGGACTCGGAGAGCCTCCGTCGGAGCCACGGCGGCATAGTCGGTGGCGAGCACGACGTAGCGCCGTCGCTCGCCGGGAACTCCATCGCCACCGCTGACCTCCCCCTCTCCGGAGACTCCATCATTTAACAATAGTTGACACCTTGATCAGATAGGAATTCACTATTTATACACTAAAAAGAAAATGTTCGACAGTACAGAGTAATCGAAACCAATCCTTTACAGGTGTGTGTTGATATATATATGAATTTTTATAGAGGAAGGGTGGGGTAGTGGGGGATATAGGATGTAGAGAGAGAGAATTTGGGGAAGGTTGCTTGTTGCAACAATTGAAATGCGTGATTTTAAGGTGAGTTTTATGGCTTTTTGCGTTTAATATTATCTTGTTTTGTAATGAGAAAAGGTAAGTCACGTGCGGGAAAGCGTGCGTGTTGTTGTGTAAATGTTTGGGATGTGTTTGAGTAGGATAATATGTGGTTGAAAAAGAATAACAGTTATTGATGTGATGTAAAATATTATTTTATTGAACAATGTGTAGTTAAAAATGAGTAGAAGAATTAAAATGAAAATTTTAATGGATAACAAATAGGGCAAGTGTTTTTATTAACTTCATGTTTCATGAAAAATATGTTATTTTTTCACTTAAATTTGTAATTTTAGGATGTTTGATTGACAATTTATTTTTTTTTTATAAAAAATATAAATTTTGATCATGCGACCATATTTTTCTAAAAAATAAGGAAAACATTTTCTTTAAAAATTAGTGATTTTTATTTTCCAGTTAATTCACTATCTCTTTCTCTCCATCATCTATCCCTTCTCTCAACTACCTATAATAAAAAATAAAATGGAAAATTATAATATTTTTAGGTGAAAAACTAAATCAATCAAATATGATTAATAATTTCTATACAAATAAGTTATAGGCAATTGAATTGTCTAAATTTTAATTTCTTTCCATACAAATTATATGTTCGCAATCAAATGTACCCTTAGTAATTTACTTGTTCACTGAAAATTAAATTTTTAATTTAAGTTAAAATTAATAATTAGTTTTAATTGTATATTTTACGAGATTCATATTTTAACAACATATTTATGGAAAAACGTATTATGAAATAATAGATTGATAGAGAATGTGTGGTTGAAAAAGAATGAAAAGTTATTGATGTGATGGAAAATATTATTTTATTGAAGAATGTGTGGTTGAAAATGAGTAGAAGAATTAAAATGAAAATTTTAATGGATAACAAATAGGGCAAGTGTTTTTATTAACTTCATGTTTCAAGAAAAATATGTTATTTTTTCACTTAAATTTGTAATTTTAGGATGTTTGATTGACAATTTTTTTTTATAAAAAATATAAATTTTGATCATGCGACCATATTTTTCTAAAAAATAAGGAAAATATTTTCTTTAGAAATTAGTAATTTTTATTTTCTAGTTAATTCACTATCTCTTTCTCTCTATCATCTATCCCTTCTCTCAACTATCTATAATAAAAAATAAAATGGAAAATTATAATATTTTTAGGTGAAAAACTAAATCAATCAAATATGATTAATAATTTCTATACAAATAAGTTATAGGCAATTGAATTGTCTAAAATTTAATTTCTTTCCATACAAATTATATGTTCGCAATCAAATGCACCCTTAATAATTTACTTGTTCACTGAAAATTAAAATTTTAATTTAAGTTAAAATTAATAATTAGTTTTAATTGTATCTTTTACAAGATTCATATTTTAACAACATATTTTATTATTTTTTATCAAAATTTACTAAAAAAAAATAGATTTTTATAGTGTCTCCAAAATGCTCTTCAAACATAAGATACTTTCTATTTTAAAGTTAATTCTTAAAATTATAAAACTTTTCAAATTAACAAATAGAAAGTAAGTTTTGCTCTTTAAATTTGAGAAGTCAAACCCACTATAATTAAATTCATTTAAACTATTTTAAGTTTTTAATGGNAGATTCATATTTTAACAACATATTTTATTATTTTTTATCAAAATTTACTAAAAAAAAATAGATTTTTATAGTGTCTCCAAAATGCTCTTCAAACATAAGATACTTTCTATTTTAAAGTTAATTCTTAAAATTATAAAACTTTTCAAATTAACAAATAGAAAGTAAGTTTTGCTCTTTAAATTTGAGAAGTCAAACCCACTATAATTAAATTCATTTAAACTATTTTAAGTTTTTAATGGAAAATAATAATATAATAATTTGAAAGGAATCCCATGAAAATAAAAGAAAGAGAAAAATAATAAATATTTTTTTGAGGTAATAAAATTAAGAGTTGTGCCACTTGTGCATTATGGCATCCATCATGGATGCCATAATGTACAAGTAATATTATCCTAAAATTAAACCCCTGCTTGGTGAGGGTATGTTTGAACCAAATTATTTTGGAATAGTAGATTTATGGATAATGTTTGGTTGAAAAAGAATGAAAAGTTATTGATGTAATGGAAAATATTATTCTATTGAAAAATGTGTGGTTGAAAATGAATAGAAAAATGAAAATGAAAATTTTAATATAGCTCAAAAAGGAGACTTACAATTTTAATTTAAGTCAAAATCAACAACTCATTTTATGAGACTTACAACTTTTCGACCACACATTTCTTCATTTTTTATTAAAATAAATTAAAAACTTTATTTTAATCTCCACCAAACAGATGTTAATTGTGAAATGCAAAGAGCTCCGTTGAAATAGTTAACAAATTTTACTCTCTAAATTTATATATATTCTATAAATTGCAAAACATACTATTTAAAAATAGAGTTTCTTGGAAATGTTGTTAATAAATTTTGTGAATGTGCACGTGAATTTCTATTAGCTAAATGGAGCAATCAAATATTCCCCTTATTTCATTTTTTAATTTAATAGCAAAAATTGTGATAATTACTCTTTAATGCAATGAAACACACTGCTATTAAATACTAAAGAATTCCATGGTTGCAAATTCCATTGACTAATTGATTGTGAAACTATATGCCGTTAAAGAGGAATTAAAAAACGGAGAATTTTGTGAAACGAAGGTTTCTTCTTCCACATGAGAAAAAGGAGTTTCGTTCGATAATCCTTTTGTTCTCGATTTCTGATGTTGCAATTTCTTTAAATTTATTTTTCTCTAAGTAATAGTTGAACTACTCATCGGTATTGAGGGTGCGTTTGGTAAAGATTAAAATCGGATTAAAATTGAAAAATTAGTCGTTATTGTTGACTTTTATTAGACGAGTGGACCTAATAATAATTATATTTTCAATTTTAATTAGATTTTAATTGTTACCAAACAGACTCTAAGTATTGGAAACTCGAGTGACTATTATCATAAGGAATTAGCTTTAGTTACTATTAGCATAATTATGTATTGGTTATTTTAATGGTCAAC
>CAIGRS010028900.1:0-10673 GCA_903798395.1 Fraxinus floribunda
GTTTGAGGGAGGATGTTAAGAAATATAGTATTATTTTGTTTTATTGTTTATTAAGGGTAGAATAGTCTTTTTAGTTTCCTTTATTTTAGACTATATATGGTCTCTTTATATTTAGGTTTTGTATTCACTTTTCATTATGCAGAATCAATAAAACTCTATCCTCCATTTTTTCTCTCTCTTTTCTTTGAATTGTTTAACAGGGTTAGCCATGATTAACCCCCTTGGACGACCCAAGGCTGCTTTAGTTATCATCTACAAGAAGAAACGAGGGTGTTATACGGAGAAACAACGAAACTTTTGCAGATTTGGAGGGCTCTAACAAATCTAGACACAAAATTTGTGGTCTCTGCTTGGATTTAGGCAAGTTTTTCTCCATGGAACATCATGAGAACATGCTAAAAATAGTCTTACATCGATCATTTATCCAAACATGTAAAAATAATATTGGTACGTCAAATATTAATATATTTTGACAAGTATTTGAACTTTAAAGTTATAAATAGAATAGTTAGAATCCAGCATGAACATGCTTTTGAGTCAAATATTTGGTTATGAATATTATTTCCTTCTTATGGCACCTCTGCCCGGCTTCGTTTGCAAAATTACAGTACACATTTAGTAGTTGGTGCGTGATGGGGGTGGCATTGGTCGAAGAGTCAAGATGAAACAACAAATTCAACATAGTAAATCTAAGCTCATATAGAAAAGCTTCGACTGGTTTGGAGTCTCTTCTAAACGTTTATTTTGACACGCAAACTCGTGCTCTAGCTCAAAACAATCAAAGTAAACGAGCGTACAATAGGCATGTTCAGTATCGATTCTTATAGTACTGTTCGGGGAGTCTATAGGCTAATTCCGGTGAATGCCTATAGTCGATCATGTTGGCAAAAAGAAGGAAATAAAACTACTTCATGCTTCCTCATCAACAAAGTGCTGGGTCGCTAAGGGGAATAGGCATGAAAGATGTAAACTAATTCATTGCTAAATCAAAAAGAAATTTACTCAGCAAGACACACCATACCTTTTATACATAAACATATTAATTTCGTGTCATACTACTCTCAATCCATTTTACACCATAATCTTCTACCAGGTACATTTCAAATAGGATGATGAATGACGATAAGTCGATAATCATCATCATCAGTCTGTCTCATGATCAGGCGCCGGTGAATACCAAGCTGGGGATCGTCCTCTGGCTCTAAGCAATCTTGTGAAAGGCGAATCCGGCATTCTGGCTTTCTCCTCTTCCTCGAGCTCGTCAAACGTCTTGGGCAACCCGTCTGGAATCGGACAAGGAACAGCGCTTGTATTCTCTGCAGTCAAGTTCTTGATTGACTCCTTCTCCTTGCATTCCTTCTTCGCTTTGTGTATTGCTGCAATTCCATGTACACATCCAACCAGTGATTTTACACCACCAGCTTCAATAATTAGTCTCTCTAACTCCTCCTTTGGGGCCTCTTCCTGAATAATATCATAATTGCCAACACACATTAGAACTTCTTTTTCGTTCAATCAATCAGGGATTACTTTTCTTGGAGTTACATTAAACATGAAAAGGTAACTTTTAAGCACAACAAACTTTCTTGTCTCCAGGCAGAATGCACGTCATTAAGCTCTTGTTTGGTACATATTCTTTAAAACTCACTTTTTTTTTTTTTTTAATTTTTTTTTTTATCAAAGCTTATTTTTTAGCAACATATTATCTCAGTAAAATAATTTTACACGCGCACATAATTTTTTTTTCTTACTTTTTAACCACAAGTTCTAAAAAAAATCACTTTTTACGTAATCTATTCTCAATAAATCTAGACCCAAAGAAGCCATAAATATAGCTTAGAAGCTAGTTCACACCTCGTTAATTCCCTACTCGTCGATACCTTGTACCAGACCCACTCGATGCCCCATTGAATTATTACTCCATCAAACAAGCCATGAATTTATTGCAAGAATTTGCAAAAGAAATCATTCAAGAAAATTTATTTGTGGGGAGTCAAAAAATTCAAAAAGACCCAAGTATAGAACTTACTTCAAGTTCTTTGAGCTCAAAGTAGGACCTCCAGCAGCTATAAGAATCATCCCCTTCAAGCGTTGAACAATAATCTAAAACCCACAACAATAAAAATAATAATAATTAATTAATCAAAATGGAAATTCACTTAATTACGTAGTTAGCTATAAAAGATTCTTGACAGGAAAGGTATCCAGCATGAATATTAACGAGATTTAAATAAATATAACAGTATGAATAAAAAAAAAAAAAAAAACTTGCCTGCGAGTTGGGTTTCTGATTTTTGAATCAAAGGGGGTTCTTTAACAGCTCTATCAAATTTGCTTCTGCTGAATGGCTCCAGCTTTGGTATATAAACATTGTTTCTTGAAGAACAATGAATTCTAGGATTCAAACCACTTCTTGAACAATTAATAGCGCCATTAATATCAAGAAAGCTTCTTAAAGATGAAGAATTAAAGGGCACTGTTTGGATCATTTTTTTCCTCTTTTTTTTTTTCTCTGTTAATTGATTTTCAGATAAGAGGCATTACGAGGAAACACGCTCATCGTTCGAGTTTCTTTATAAAGAGGACGAGTTTCAATAGTCATTGGATAAGTATGAGATATTTTTAATTACTTTTTGTGATTGTTTTGAGATGATGTAACAGTTGAATTTAATTGGATCGGATGAATCTTGACCGTTGATAGATTTTTGTGGGCCAGTTGAATGAGGAGTAGACGAATAATCTTATTCGATATCAATAATGCTTAAGATCATAGATCCAACTCTACAAGTTAGTAGCAAGAACAATTAATGAACATTTAGACATACATTCATGTTTGACGCTCATTTTTAATCTCATTCTCATTTTTGTACAGTACTTATTTTTAACCACACATTTTTCAAATAAAATAATATTACACATAAACCAAAAAATTCTTCTTACTTTTTAACCACACATTCTTTACATCAATCACTATTCAAAAACTCATTCTTCAAAAGAATGGGTGTCAAACACCCACTTAAAGCAGTAATTGTACTCTTTGATTTCTGCTTTTTGTCATTGTGATTTGGGAAATGGGTGTCAAACACCCACTAAGTGTGGTTGAAAGACATTATTCGTCATAGGTTGAGATGTTCAATCATTTAAAAATACTTAATGAACATTTAAACTTACATCCAGTAAAATTGAACAGCATTATTCGTCCTAGGTTGTAATAACAGTATGTGGAGTAGGGAGTAGAGAAAAATAAAATGAGGTTATTTGATGAAATTTGACAAATCTTGATAAAAATTGATGCTAGTATGAAACGTATAATTAAAAATAAAATTTGATCAATTAAAAAGTTGATAATCAAGTTTTATCTTACAAGCACAATAGTCAATAGGCATTCTGCAAGGTGAGGTGGGGCTGGGGTGGGGTTGGAGTGGGGGGTGGATTGAGATATTTTGTCTCTCTTTTCCATTTCGTTGGATATTTTCTTGGAGTAAAAGAAATCTGGTTTTGAAATTTCTACTCTCTTCTTAGTCAATGTTGAAAGATATTAATGGCAAAATATTTTGTCCCTTTTCTGTGTATTTCTTTATTTTTACTATTATTGTTATGTATTTAAATTTAAATAATATTTAAAATAAATAAATAATTAAACGAATTTAGATATAAGATATTTTACTTCTGTCTCGCTCCTAAAAATTCAATGCTAGGTGGGAGACGAAGAGGGTCGTCCCACATCACATCGTTTCATGTAATCCCTACCTACAATGGTGATTTTGTTGAAAGTTTAATTGTTCATTGAAGATGGACAAGTCATAGCATGTGTTTTACATGATTCGTTATGATTTTTCGAATTAACCGACTTGGATGTGTAGGAGTCTTCATTGCATTCCAAATATCAAAGAATTATAGAGTGAATATACTTGAAACTGGTGAGAGAGATATAAGAATTATAAATTAAAAACTCCTATAAATAACCGAAGATAAATGATATTATTTTAATTACGTATTCGTATTATTATGGAAATAATACTAGTTCTGTTTTTGGATTTCACGGTCTTTGACATTCTTTTCAAATTCAAATTTGCATTTTAAATTAAGATACAATAGTAGCAAGTGTTTGTTGCTAAATGCCAAACCTCAAAACTATACATGATTATGATGATTGTTGGTAACGCTATTCGCAACTTAATCGGTCACCATTATTTTTAAAATACATTTTTTCCTCTTATTTTTAACCATACATTTTTCAATAAAATAATATTAGACGCAAAATCAAAATTTTCTTATTTCTTAATTACATATTTTTCGTCAAAATACTATTTCAAAATGCATTTTGGACAAAATTGGGGCTTAAATAGACACAAAATAGATGCAAGTCGAACAAAGTTATTTTTGAGATAATAGAAAGCCAAACAAAAAATTTACGATAACAAAAGCCAAACAAAAAATTTACTACATACATTGTGATTATAGAACACCAAACTTGTCATTATCAACATCAAAGATCAAATCCTACCATAGAAATATTGTACGATCAACACCCAAAAAGGAAAATAGAAATTAAACTGGACAGAAATTAAACTCGGTTGCCTAGTTGTTGATGCTTGATCCTTTCTATACTCATGTCAGAGTTTTTCCCACTAGACCTGCAAGTCATGTACATTCGAGGACTCCCTATCTTGAACATTGTTGCACGTACAGAAGTAGCAGGAATTGAAAGAAAACAGATACTCACAACAGGGGAGTGGGTAGGGTTTTTTTCAATATTTTACTCGCATGAGGCCCACCCCCATGTGAGTGTTTTAGCAATTTTCTGGCAAATCTGTTTTTGTACAAATGGAAGAGTTCCTCTATTTTTTAGCTGACTTTGTTGGCTCGTCTGGTTTTCCTTCCGCATAATTATTCTTGTTTAGGGCTGTGCCCCCCCCCCACCAACCAACCAACCAACCAACCAACCTATAGGGGCCCCAAGTGGCGCCCCAATTTGTCCAAGGCCCATGTGGCCCTGAACGAGTAGCAGTGTCCTTCTTTGGTTTACGAGGCATCTTGATGTGATCAGGTAATATGGTATATGATATCCCTTATTTGTGCTCAAGACTAGACTAGAAGTTGGGTTTTACTAAAAAAATGAAATGGGATGGGGATTGGATCGGACTACAACCCGGTCCAGCCCCCTTTACATACGTCCTTGTTTGTGCCGAGTTCATGATTTTATTTTTATTTTTTATGACTTGAGTATCCAAGTTTCGTCCGACTAACATCGAGGAGTGATGGCCTTCTCCTAGTTCCCTACTAGGATAGATCGAATGCGATCACAACTTATATACACTTGAATTGGACATTCAGGAAGCAATTCTCTTCCATGTGGACCCCCTTTAGGATGTACGAACGGGATCCCTGAAGGGGTGATTGAGCGTATCATGACTTTGTCTCCACATGATATCTACCTTCCAATATAAATGTTGCCTTCCACCTGTCAAGGAGATTTGAACCTCTGATACCCCGTAAAAACCCTCTAGCTTCACCACTGCATCACCTACAATTGTCCTTTCCTTAAAGTGCATCGGATACCTCAAATTTCTTTTGCACATAATCAGGACCTAAACATCCTTGACTCAGGGCTCATCTGACATATCTTTTGCTTTTGTTTCTATTTTTGTTTCAGGTAGAAGAGCTTCCTAAAAAATATTACTTTAATTTTTGTTTAGAAACTAATTTTTGAAAAGAACTTTTGATTTCGAAAGTGCTTTTAAAAATAATCAATTATATTTAGTGTTTCTAGCTTAACTATAGTGGGAAAAGTTTTCCTTCCATTACATGTGTGGTAAATATACTTCGCACTCATAATGAATTCAATTTCACATAAAATAGGAAATAAACTTCTCATATGCAAAAAATGGTTAAATCTTACACACTTTTTCACTTTGTACAAGGCTCACAACCTTTTAGAGGAAAAAGAATTTGTTACTACAACAACAATAAGGACATATTATCTAAGGTCATTAATATTTTTATAATATAACTGTAAAATGGAAAAAGTTAATTCACATCATATTTAACTATATATTGCACCCATTAGCCCATAGGTACAAATTTACATTAATTAATAACGGATTATAGATCGAGAAAAGAAATTCAATCCCTCACAAATCAATGATCCGATCAACAGGATATTAAAAAATACAATTGAATTTAGAGACAAAATTATATAGTCATCAATTAAATATATAAAATCTATCGGTCAATGCAATTAAAAAAAATCTAGGGTTAACAAACGTTCAGATCAACAAAGATGTGTGTAAAAATGCATAAATATCTACTGAGTGGGTGTTAGACAATGAAATGAGTATTCCAAATCCAGACACTAATTCTATGATTTACGATATCATTGTTGAAGAAACCCCATTGTTTGGAGCAGCTGAACAAGGGTGAATGAGTATAAACGACAATGAAATTTTAAAATAAAGAAGAAAGCAAATTTTTTTTTTTGAGCCCCCTAAAGAGCTGACTTGAGGCGATAGCCTCTTGGGTCTCTCCTCAAGTCTAGCTATGGTCAAATCTTTTCCACAAGAAATGGCAAAATCAGGTTGCAACTTCATCTCATGGCCATTTTCTTAAACAACCAGATTCTTACTGTACAAAATATATATTAGAATATTTGTAGATGTCAATTTTTTTGTGTGAATATTTCGCATGAGTTCTGGCCAGGAGTTTTGTAATTATATTTACCAAACATTCTAAATTGATGAGTTTACTATGCCAGAGGGGAGAGAAAAAAACGGAAAGACGAAAAACCTTTAGCAACCTTTTTGGGCTATGATTTTGTAACGATTAATGTTATTTAGAGATGGGACTATAGCTGAGATAGGTTATGGAAGAGACAGTGGCGAGCTTGGTTAATTCGTACTTCTCTCTTAACAGTCTGATCAACCGAACCTAATGCAATGGACACCATTATATAAAGTTAAATCAATTTTTGCAAATGGTTCTCAACCTGTCCCACCCTCTTTCCTGGACACGATTAAAGGTTAAGATTTTTAGCCTTCAAAATCAGCCTCATCCCATCTTCTTGTAAACCAACCAATCTCTATATCAACTTATCCACACTTTCATTTCTCCCATTACAAACTCTATATTCCACCAATTAAAAATCATCTCNAATTTTTGCAAATGGTTCTCAACCTGTCCCACCCTCTTTCCTGGACACGATTAAAGGTTAAGATTTTTAGCCTTCAAAATCAGCCTCATCCCATCTTCTTGTAAACCAACCAATCTCTATATCAACTTATCCACACTTTCATTTCTCCCATTACAAACTCTATATTCCACCAATTAAAAATCATCTCTAAACTCATCACACAACAGGTAAAAAACTCTCTACACTTCTTGCCCACATAAAATCTTGAAGCATATATGCATCTTCTGTGTCTAATTCTTGATTCTGATCTTCCTTCCTATAGGTTTAACCAATGGCAACGGCATCGGCTGTGCTCTCTGTTCCGGCTGTAGCCATTGTGGGCCCAGCACATTCGTCCCGGAGAAGAACTGAGATGAAGTATATCAATGGATTGAACTCATTTGGAGGGCTTAAAGCCCACAACAGTGTAGCAGCATTAGGACTTACAGTTTGTACTGAACAGTCCTTTGCCAAGATTGTTAGTTCAATGAAAACACAGAAATTAAGCAAAGGAAAAAGTGGTGGGGCTCTGTCTTCTACATGCAATGCAGTAGCTGAGATTTTTAGAATTGCTGCAATCATTCCTGGATTAGTTCTTGTTGGAGTTGCAGTTGGGTTTGCTCTACTCAGGATTGAAGCTACTGTTGAGGAATCTGAATGAGAAATTTGCTAAATTTGGTTGGTTTAATGATGTTTTTGAGTAAAAGAACACTTTTTGTTTAATTCTCAAGTGAATGTAGAATTGATTGATTTTCCTCTTAAGAAATAATTTGGTACTCTCTCTAGAGATTGTTTAGTATGTTAATAATGAACAAATATTTCCACGTTTCTCTTCTTCAATCAATTTTTAGTTGGGTCCAATCCTATGCACTCTGCATAGAGCAGATCACGAAGCTTCTAATTGCAAATAGAGTAATAGATTAGATATGCCATATCCTCATCCATATTTGAAAATTGTGATGCCCTTGCTATTAAAGCCATGATGGCTTCAGGTATAAAGATAAATAAAGGGACTAGAGGGTAAATTCCCAATGGCTATGTTTGAGACTTGATGCGGTTTCCTGTCTTTGGAAATAAGAGCATGTTCTGTTCTGTGTACAAAATTGAACAGAAAATGACAGTATAAGAAACAGAGTTTTAACTTCTTTTTCACTGTCTAGTGCTATCAAATCTCCCGACCACACACATGCTATGAACGTATAGATTAAGAAGGAAAGCTCAAGCTATGCAGCACTATCAAGAATATGATACAATTTCTATTCCAGTCGTGTGGAAGGAAAAATAGAGCTTGAACCAATATACGAAATTTCAGCCTTAAAAATGAAGGCACGCGTAAATTGTATTCCCCGCTTAGGCATGTCGATGGAATATTACAGAGCATGTGAACAATTCTACTCGCAAGATTTAAGGTTAGCAGCCTTACAATGAGGGTAGTTTCCAAGCGGTAAAAGTTACTTTTAAACTACTTACCTTTTCAGATGAAAATACGATATTCAAACATATTTGGAAACAAAAGTTTACATGCTCCAAAAGCAATTGCCAATTACACTAAGAAGCAAAATCGGATGCTTTATTATGCAACCACTAATTAGCAAGGGAAAACAAAATCGTGAATTCCAGCCAAGCTCCAAAGACAGAAATAGAAGAGAGTAATAAATTGCAATCACGAATTGACAACGAACTTGATGCGGACGTCATTTTTATTGAATTTTTATTATTTACGTTCTATTATTATTATTGGGCTTGTAGTAATGGGTTGTCCTAAGTCCGTTAGGTTTTTACTACGTGGAAATTAAACAATACCAGAATTTTAAAGTTTCAATTTCAAATTTCAGATATAAACTTTATTTATACAAAAATCATATATTAATTCATCTATTTCATCTATCTTCTCTCTAAATTATAATTACCCAAACATAAAACCCTAATTCTCTCTCTCTCTCTTCGCTGGTAATAGAAACTAAGTCCTCGTGAAAGACACTCTGCCCATCGACGCGGCAGCGGTTCAAGGAGTTATCGGCGAGAAAAACAACAATATGGCGGACAAGGCAATGACTGTCGTTTTGTGGTTCTACATCTCTCTCTCTTCCTACTCTCTAGTAGTGTTGGCGGCGTGGAAGGGGAGGCGGCGCCGTGGTTGTGGTGCCTAGTTGGTGTTGGTGGCGGCGCCATAGTGATGGCAATGGCGACGGAGTAATTTTAGGCAGTTCGACTTTTCATTCATTTGATATTCGTTTTTCGGTTTGAGGTGGTGCCGTGGTTCTTTTAGCTGGTTGGATTTGGTGGTGGCATCGTGGTGGTGGCGACGGCGGGGAGTGGTTTTGTTAGATCTAATGGTGGCGGTGGTGGTCATTTTTGTTGGTGGTACTACGATGCTACTACGTGCGGCCACTACACTGTGCTGCAGATGCCACGCTGCATGGGTGGTTGATATCTGTTGTGTGTCGTGGCTGGGACCTACATCTCCAAGATCTGATGTGAAATTTTTGGTGTGTTTGTGGTGGTGGTGGATGGGGGCTATGGTGGTGGTACTTGTAGTGGGGGTGTTTGGGGTGACAGCGACTTTGGTTGGATATGGCGGCGGTTTGAGGATTTTTTAGTAGGGTTGGTGGTTGCAATGTGGTTGAGATGAAGATAAGATGAGATGGTAGTTGTGGTGGTTGATGTGTTGGAGATGGTGGTGACGACAATGATGATGGTAGGGTTGGAGATTTTTTGGGTTGTAGGATGGGGTCGTAGTGTAGTGTGGTTTTAATTTTGGTGGGGGTGGTTGAGGTTCGATGGTTGTGGGCAGCGGTGGTCGTGGTGATGTCAATATTTTTAAATGATGGTTTGCTGTCCTGAAGTGGTTCCGACGACGGGATTTTGGTTGCCACACTGTTGCTGGCAGTGGTGAAGTTGTAGTCACAAGTGTTGGTGATGGTAACACATTATTTGGTTGTTTGTGACCATTAAATTGATTCATATGTGATCAATAGACAACATTTGATCAATGAAAAAGATAAATTGTGACAAAAAAAAAATAATGCATGACCTAAAAAATTGTTAATTTGTGACCGATAATTTGATAATTTGGGACTGTCTAATAAGTTCTGACTTATAATGTTTATGATTTGTGATCGATGAATAAGTTGTGAATTTTGAATTTTTTTATTGTGACCGATGAACAAATTGTGACCTATAAAATTTCTGAATTATGACGCTAAAATAATTTGTGACTTATAAAATTTTTGATTTGTGACTGATAAACAAATTGTGACATATAATTTTTTTGAATTGTGATCATAAAATAATTTATAACGTTTCAATTTTTGATTTGTGACTGATGAACAAATTGTGACATAAAATTTTTGAATTGTGATCGTAAAATAATTTATGACGTTTTAGTTTTTTATTTGTGACTGATGAACAAATTGTGACATATAAATTTTTTGAATTGAGACCGTAAAATAATTTGTGACATGTAAGATTTGTGATTTCTGACCAATTATATAGAATTTGTGAC
>CAIGRS010028913.1:0-18881 GCA_903798395.1 Fraxinus floribunda
AAAAAAAAAAACTGGATTAGGGAAGATAATTAAGTGGAAAGGACATAGCGCCCTAGCTCTCTACATCTTCAATTGAAGTGTGATCACAGTCCATCAGTATCAAGCAGCTTTTCGATAGCAGATGATTGTCGGCAGGCCACCAATTTTTTGCTTTGATTTCCTCTAGATTTTTCATTTCTTTTGCTCACGATTAGGGTGCAGTAGCTCATAATGAGATTCTAGAAAAAATTGATTCACAGCTTCAAGAGAAGCTTGTACGATACTCCAATCGCCCAAGTATTGTAAAAAAATTTCCTACTCTCAATTTTCAAAATGTAGACTTTGCAGCTTTGACCAAGGAGATGGCCCAGGGAGAGGTAGGACTTGATGTTGACTATAAATCAACCCAAGAATTAATAAACTTGTATCCCGAACTTAATAATATGAACCGCATTCGAGAAGTGATGGACGCTGTCCTAGAGAAATTAAAAGAAAAAAGTTCATAGACAATGAAATGATAGAGAACTACGTGCGACTTGATCCCTTAGGGTACGTAGGCAGCTTGGAAAAAGACGCCAAGTTCAGTCCTGGTCCTTACTCTTCCTTAAAGNGTATCCCGAACTTAATAATATGAACCGCATTCGAGAAGTGACGGACGCTGTCCTAGAGAAATTTAAAGAAAAAAGTTCATAGACAATGAAATGATAGAAAAGCTAGCTCTAACTAACAAAGCCAGTGAAATCTCTATTAGCCCATAGGGTATACTCTCAACCATTAAAAGGAAACAAAAATACTTCAACATCCAAAACTAATACCATGTCATGTCACTTCTTTTAGTTTTTAATTTTTATTGTGTTTTGCTACTTGTTTCCTAGGTGTTTTTCCTTTTACTTTCTGGCAACTTGCTTAATCAACATTCGCCCAAAATTACTATGATTACATTATATCGGCCAATACCTGCAGAAAATTGGGCGTGTTTCCTTATTGTGGTATATTTTTGTACTTTGGGTTGTAGTATTTTTAATTTTTGGGACATGTAAAAACATTGAATTTCATCGGTAAAAGAAAAATTAGGAGTCACAAACAACTTTTATACCTGTTCTACCTAGGGCTCTTCTTTGTACGAGCTTCCATCTGACAAAATCAATTTGTTATCACACTTCACAAACCAACTAATCTTTCTATTAACCAAAAAAACAACTGAGGCGTGGTTTTCATTCTGAGATGCATCAGAATGCAGCTGCTTTGTAAATTCCATTAGACAGTTATCTCGGCATCACATTTACTGTACAACTATTACTACTGTCTTCCAAAGGCAACTCATGTTTTAAATCATCTCGCCGATGATACTGTCCAAGGTCACTCTGTTGTAAAGACCAGAATTGCATTCTCCAAATACAAGTGCCTTGCCACTTTCTTGGCATGCCTTCAACTTGAACCTAGTGCGCTTGTAAATTATGGGCTCTTGACTAAATCTTTCTATTGCATCACTTGGGATCAAAGGCCACTCTCAATCTTGCTGGTTAAACTTAGATTTAGAAACCATGACACTGTCATCATCTACTTGCCACAACTTCCTCTTTTTATCCCTCCTGTAAATATTACCATTACTATTCAACGGACACCAAGGCTTAGCACCATTTGAATGTAAATTGTACTTCAAATCATCTTGCAGATTAGAAATAGATTCAGAAACCATGGCATTGTCATCATATATATGCCATAACTTCCTCTTTTTGTCCCGCTTGTAGATATCACCATTGAATCTCAATTGACTCCCAGACTTAGAGCCATTCAAATGTAACTCGTCCATCGAATCATCTTGCTGACTACACTTAGATTCAGAAACCACAAAGTCGTTGACATCTACTTGCCATAACTTCCTCTTGCTGTCCCTCTTGTAAGTTACTAGTCCCTGTTTCAATTTATTCGCTTGAAGGCAAGAATCATTCTCGCTAGTCCCTAAAAGTATTTCGTTCTCCATAACATTAATACACGTGTCCGGATTCCAACCTTCACCATTATTCCTTCCTAAACCTGATCTTTTAGCCGACAAACTAACGGAATCCCTACTCTTCAAAATTTCGAAACAACTTGACTTCCCTATGCACTTATTCCTCAAAGTCCTTGGTGAACTATTCATTGTACAATCCAATTGTATTGCTAATTCCACATCATCGACTATCTCAATTGCATCGCTACTATCACTATTACATTTCTTACCGTTCTTATCCAACACATTTTCTGCCAACTTCACTGCATTCTTCGCCTCCACAGACTTCCTCAAAGCCTTCTCCATTCCAATGTCTACCATCTTCACCTTCTTCTCCACCTCATATTTCTTCACCTTCTGCCAATCCCCCTCAGTTGCACAAGATTTCACCACAACCTTACGATCACTCCTCCTATGAATCCTGACACAACTCTTTAGCAAATCCGGAACCCAACAATCCACACAGACCCTAAACCCTAACCCCAAATAACACCACGGCGTGCAATCCCCATAATTCTTAACACAATCTTGGTGAATTTGGCGACCACAATCACAACATTTAACAATATTACCTGAATTCGCAGTTTCTTTGAAGCAGTAAGAGCATGTTTGGCCTGATTGAACTTTCTTACTGCATTTTCTACAGAGCAGAACAATGCGCCAGACACTGTCCAATGGTTGCAGCCGATCTTCCGGGTTGCTGTGATTGATTCGCATCCCGCAGCAATGACAATCGGATAAATTTGGAAGGTCCCTGGTCCTCTTATCGGACTGTAGAGCGGTTGTTGACGAAGATGAAGCGGAATTCGGCGGCGTGGCGGGTGGGCCGAGTTTGGTTTTAGGATTGGAATTGTGATCAGCGACAAGAAGCTTTTTGGGTGCCATCGGATTGGCAGAGGACCTCTAATCCTGCTGAAGGGGTTTAATTTCTATACAGAAAGTATTGTGTTCTGTAACGAGGGTTTTAGAAAACAAACAAATTGAACCGGAAGAAAACAAGGCACGAAACTTGCGAGGATTACGTGTGGTGACAATTCGCGAATGAAAGTGAAGGATCGTCGTGACTTAAATAACCAACCCATTATGGAATATTTCAAGTCCTCTCTCTTTATTTCTGATTACATCTGAATACGAACGGTAAACACGCTCGTCGTCTAAGCACAGAGAGAGAGAGAGAGAAAAAAATTGGATTTATGATATTTTTGGAAATATGTAAAAGATGTCCAAATTAGACAAAAGGGTTGAATCGAATTAGACAAAACTTACCCATGACTTTTCCTTTTCTTTTTTTTTTTTTTCATTTCAAAGTATATGCATACGAAAATTCTCTCTAGAAGCAAAAGAAAAAAATCATTTTCTGTAAATATATCCGCATGCAAAAGGGGGGCAATACCAATATAGAACATCATACTGTGGTACTAAAGTTCGCTAATGTCTCCCAAAATGTACCGGTGGTCCGACAGAGAGAAAAGAAAAGAAAGGATATTTCGTTCAGGTTCCATTTAAGTATGCGTCACAACATACCAAAACATCAGCATTAGACCATTAGTGGCATTACGGATGTGATGCCTGATTTATTTATTCGACAATTGAACCATTAGTGGCATTCAAGTTCCACATAGGATTTGCACACAAGAGCTATGATGCTAAAAAGGTATAAACGAGCAACTAAGGAAACTCTCAGACTAGCATGCAAATGAATTATGAAGTTAACAAAGAAAATTTTCCAAAACACTTGGTAGTAAGTTGTTAAACAAAAGCAACATCATTCATTTGCAAATAAAAGTCAATCCCACAATTTTACTTTTATTGATAGCAATGCAGTGCTCATAGTTCAACATTCCATTTAGCTAACTAGCAGCATACAAGCATCAACGGTTTTCGCAAAAATAGAATAATACTGAACCAATTTTGAACAAAAGAGCATTATCTGGTGCCACCACAACAATGAGGTATTGCCCAGTTATTTAAGATAAGTAAATAGCTTTGTTGCAACCTGTGTATTAAAAACCAATGTCAGCAGCAAAACAGACAAAATATTAATATAAAATTGAAATATACCCGAAAAAGAGGGGGCAGGGGAATAAATATTAACAGGAAAGATGGCCTTACACATTTGTCAACGCATTGCCAATAATCGAAGTACTGTCCAGTACAGTGCTTGTGCCCACTTTCATCACCTTGGATCCTTTTAGAACATGCCTATCAGAAACTTTAGATTAGCACTTGCAATTGACAATAGCTTTCAGTATAGGGTAGCAAAATGAAAGAAAAGAGTACATGAAGCACCCAAGCCATAAACGAATGCCACACAAACAGAAAAGGATGTTCATGAGTTATGGATATAACAAGCTACTATATAAAGCTCATATTCGTCTCATGTCAATGCTAATTTAAGTTCCTTAGACACCAGACGAAAAATTCTTCCAGATGTCTGATTTTCACACTCAATTGCTCGACAACCTTGAATTGGTTAATTAGTTGATCTGTTGTGACTGATGAGCAACACATCAATTGCCTATCAGAAAGTAAAGATCAATTGTCTAGTTGCAAATAATGTGTGGTGAGAGTTAGACCCATTGCCTAGCAGCGAGTCATGACTTGTTGTCAAGTCGTCAACTGCCTTGTAGCAAGTAATATTACCATCTCTTTTCTTCAAAATACGCATACAAACACAGGTATTCATCAAATGGTGGAAAGTCTGGGGATTCTTTGGTCCAAAATTACGATCCCCCAACTTCAAAGAAATTAGCTGAAGCAATTCAACATTAAGCTGAGCTTTTTGAGCTCCATTCTGTCCCATCAAAATAATAATTTATTTTCCATCTATTTGGTGTGCATAGATGAGGTAACCAGTGGTTGCCTATACAAAAGCAAATCTGAACAAGGAGAGGATGAAAATAAATTGCAAGATGTTCCGAAGTGGGTGGACGTGGAGATGTAGGAACAATGGGCAATAAGGGGTACAGTTGGCAAGGCCAAGAGCGAAGGGGAAAGGGGAATGTCAAAAGAGTTGTGTGGATTCTAATTACAGAAAACCCTGAGGGATTGCTTAATTGGTCAAGACTTTGAGTTTGCTCCTCAATGATCACCAGTTCAAATCCCCTCAGAGCCACTGATGTGAGTACCAGACCATAAACTTCAGGACCCTGTGGGATTAGTCGAGGTGCGCGTAAGCTGGCCCGAACATCCATGATTATCAAAAAAAATTACAGAAATCCCATAACATCCATAAATGTCAATGAAAAAAAGGCATTAGTTTATAAATATCAAAATATGGCAACCTGTAAGAATACACTGCACCACACACAAAGAAATTAAATTCTAAAAACATCTCTCCCAGAGGAATAAGCATATCAACTATCATCTACTGCTTTCCATTAGAAACTTTTCTTAATTAACATTACCCATTTACAAGAAGTTATCCATAATTGAAAATCGCTCCTTTATACCTGAGTTATTTTTTATGTTTGTTGACCTGACATGACAAGTAATTCCATGATAACGTTAACCCAAAGATACATTAGAACAAATATATTCAACTTTTATCAAGTTCTTGCAAGTAAACATCCCAATGAACAATTGAAACATAATGTACAGAACATATATCATTATGTATGTTTGGCCTTTTGGCATGGCTTTTGAAAAGCCAAAAGTAGCTGCTGAGACCCCAGAGCTGCTTTTGGACCCATTTGACTAATTTTATGAAAATAATTATGATAATTAAAAGAGTTTTTACGGGAAGTTGGTCCATTATGGTTTATTGGTTTCCACTAAAAGCACTTCTGGAATGGGAAGTGCTTTTAAAAGTTAGTTTTTAAACAAAAATTAAAATAACTTCTTCCAAAAGCTGTTCTACATGAAGCAAAAGACATGTCAAAAGTGCCCTTTCCCTTTCTTATGATCAGGTATCACTTCTTATGGTTATCAAGCCTCTGTTTGGTACAGATTTTTTAAAACTCATTTTGTCCACGCTCATTTTTAACCTTACATTCTCTGAATAAAATAATTTTGCACATGAATCGATAAATTTTCCTTACTTTTTAACCATACATTCTCCACGACCTTGTTGGGGGGAATCACTCCTGTGTTCTCTCTCTTGGATGGGTCAATCTCACTCTCTTGTCAGTAAGTATATCTGTTGTGGTATGGCTGTCAAGATATTTGGTCTCCGCCCAAACCCAACAAAAAAATGGTATCACTCTTATGGACACATTGAGAATGATTCTAATCTAATTCATGGTCTATTAGAAGTAAAAAATCACTCTTCACAAAATCTATTCTCGAAAATTCTAGATCAAACATTGCTCTATGTAGATATTTTTCACTTCAGTGTAAAAATATGTGGATGACAAATGTGCAAAAGATATGCACACACACATTGTGATCCTTATCTCACAGATGTGGATCGCTTATCTCACACCTGCATTTGTAGTAATAATCCTTAAATGCTAAAGGTGCTCAACATTTTATTGGAATATCAAGAACATAAGAAGCATCAAAATGGAATGGAATGGGAAAGCAGATCTGTATATGTTTGTCTAGTGCACGATTATTTAATTGGTAAATAAACTGCATTGCTCTACTTTACAAGGAGTACAACAAATCTTCCAATCAGATTGTAATAACAGCTTAAACAAAAAGAAGAGCGAACGAAAAACTGAAAAATGTAAAATGCATAGAAAATTTCATTTAGGCTTTAGCAATACTAAGTATCAGGTGAAAAGAACACAAAAGGCAGGAAACTTGAAAAATGGAGAAGCAGACATTAAATTAGAAAAAGAAAAAGGAAGGTTTATTTCCATTCAGTCAAAATCACCTGATATTCTTTAAGTGGTCGCGTACATGGTGCCTTGCATCTCTTTTCAAGTTCCTGCTTTGGATCTACAGGATCTTCGTCCGACCTAGATTAACAAAACAAGTTTGCACAACAGATGAGGATACTTATTAAATTGATGCCAAACCTAAAAGGAAGACAGATGGCTCTGTTGGTAGCCAACTTCTTAATTATTGTTTTTTTAATTTAACTTATTAATTATTATTTATCTCAAATGCTTAATAGTTTTAGGCAATAACAAGCAAATTATGCTTCACAAGCTTATTTGAAATGTGAGAAACCGATTTATTCAGAAGTTAGATCAAGCTTCTACATTTCTTTTCTCTTCAACATTTATGTCCATAGTTCATATAACCATTCTACGAGATACTTTTTTAAACCGGTACTGGACTTAATTATCCTAAGAGACATAGATTAGCGGGAAGACCCAATGGAAGTCTTGATTCAGTTCACAGGGGACGCGCCGGGGGGTGGGTCTGGGGAGGGGGAGGGGGGTTCTGATGGAGATTTCCCTTACGAGAAAACGCCCTTGAGGTTTCATTTTTTAAAGCCTGCGTGGAACAGTAAAGTATAATCCCAGAACCTATTAAGACATTATTCCATAACGCAAAGGGGACAACATAACTCGATCATATTATTTTCTGATACATTCATAAATTAAAAAGAAAAATCTCAACTCCTGATATAAACTTAACCCTTGCATCTTGCAATTGAAATTATTTTCCAATTCAGTAAAAGCTACATTAGCTTGCTGTACCATGTAAACTAATAACACATACCGCTCAGAAAGTATGTGAATTCTTAAAAATTCAATAATTATTTCAGAAACGAAAAATGGAATTCTTCTGGTGGATAAAATGAATCACCAATATCAAATCCCAATTTTGGGGAAAAAAAAAGCATTTATAAGTGAACGCTAATACTCACATAATAAAACAGATGGTAAAGACAACAAAGTCACCTGCATAAAACAATTTTTAAACAAATCAACTCAATATCGATCTAAAGAAATGCTTACGCTCAATATAAAATGAAATACTAGATCTCAAAATAGAGTGAACTGATGAACGAACGAGTAGATCTGAAATCATAAACCTGAGATATCACAATGGCTCGCCTCTGTTTGGGGATTAGAGCGGCGGAGTGAAACGAGGTGAAATAGAATGACGATAAATTGAACAGTGACGTCTTTGGGGGCTTGTGGATCTGGCCAAGTCAACCGGGTGGTACGCTTTTTAATGGGTAAATAGCACAAAAGTCCGTACCTTTTCATGTCATTGTGCAATACACATCTTTTATTTTTTGTCATTTTCATCTTACCCCTCTTTAATGGAAATTATTGATTTAAATAAATTAATTAAATGTAAGAACTTACTTTTCATTTATATGACATATTTAGAGAAGGCAATGGGTCGAGTCGAGCAGAACTCGTGCTCATTTGTAACAAGTCGAGCCGTTACTCGTGGCTGGAGCTAGGCTCGGCCCACGAGCTCATGGCTGGCGAGTCGAGTCGAGCTCGACTTTTTTAAAAAAAAATTTACTATATTTGTTCTAAACCTTAAAATAATTAAAAAACAAAAAACAAAATGTGCTGCTTCGTCCAAAACTCAGCTCGGGCTCGGGGACTAGCCCGAGCGGTTTGTGGCTCGTATTTTCACGAGCCGACAAGTCGCTTGGCTCGATTGACACCACATGACATATCTTTCCAATTTGGTTAAAAATTAAATTTTTAGTAATTTTTAATTATGAAATGTGTGATTGAAAAACTCATAAAAATGGTAAGTCTCAAAAAAGTGTGGTTAAAAATGAGTTTAAGAAAAAAAAAATAAGACTTAAAAATGGTTTGCTTTGACATGTTTGGGAAGTTTTTATAAATGATTTGAATTATAAATAAATATAAATGGCATCGAATAAGAGTGTAGTATTTATATTTCCTTTAATCGTGTATAGGAGCAAGACAACGAGATAAAAATACTCGACAAAGCGAGGAGCGAGAACAACTATCTCGATACGTCCATTGTCATTCCTATTTATACTGGACAGCATTATTTGGTTGTTTTTTAAAAAGCGAAGTTTTATAAGTAAAATCTATTCCAAGAAGGCAACATGCAATTGCCATTTTAATTATAGAAAATCAATTAACATTTAGAAAAATAACAGAATATCTTTACATATCTTATAAGGTGTTTCTTATTTTACTAATAAGCTCATATTGGGTACACATTAAAATTTTCATTTTCATTATTCTACTCATTTTCAACCACACATTATTCAATAAAATAATATTTTAAATCACATAAATAAATTTTTCTTTTTTTTTTCAACCATACATTCTCCATCAATCTACTATTTCAGAATACATTTTTCCAAAATAATGTGGCTAAAACACAATGTAACACGTGTTGCAAACGAAGTAAGATATTCTTTTATTCAAATATTTATAAAGTATCGTCTTTTTAACATACATGAGAAAAAAGGCAATAGATATATGTGATTACTTGCAATCGTTCATTTTGTTAAGATTTGGGGTTCCATTTTAAAAGATCAACCTTATTAAGAGGAGTAACTCAATTCTTTATAAGTTAGTCAATATTTTTCATCTTTATTCGATGTGGGATTCTATCTCTAAATATGCCCTCGTAAGATGGTAGCTCGTTTGAACAGATCATCTTGAAATCAGTATGCTCATTTTTTTGAGTTTTAACCGAATCAAATTGCACGTTGGAGTTTAATGAACTCTGATACCATATTAAAATTTAGGGTTCCATCTTAAAATGTCAACCTTGTTAAGAGGAGTAACAAAATCCTTTATAAGTTAGTCAATATTTTTCATCTTTGTTCGATGTGAAATTCTATCATTTAACACATTTGGCGTGTTTGTAATTATATAATCGTGTTGTCCCATTTAGATGTCATCAATTAAAATAATTCACATTAGTCGAGCATTTATTTTGTCATGTTTATGCGACTCTTCCAACAAAAGGTAAATCATTCCCTTCATCTCCTACAAATATGTACTCTTTAAATCATCATTCTCAACTGTTTGGTCTCAATTTATAGACAAATCTTGTTTTTATTTTATTTATTAAATTCCTTAGTCATTTTTATGTGATGGGCGAAACACAAATATTCTATTATCATCCGATTTAAGTGAAACAAACGAACCATGTGGTGTGGGTTGATGATGTATTTTACAAATTCTATAGAATCAGCCACATGCTTTTCTAGCTACTACTTCAATTTAACCATTTAGTAATGGGTAATTATATTACAACTATAAAATTTATTTACTACACCACAATTAAAATATATTTTCAATAAATATACGATAATAAAATTACAATTATACTCTTAATCTAATAAAAACTAAAAAAAAATATCGTGGTGTACTCACCACCCCAATATTACTCATTATTTTTCTCATCCTTTAAACATTTTCACTGATTCTAAAACAAGAATTTGCAGTATCTCAATGTTAAATGCAATAGAGTTTTTGCCTAGGAACCCTTATATGCTGGTTCATAGCCTTTCTAATGCTTTTAACAATATTTTAATTGTAATATTATGTTGGATTTTTTTAAAGAAGATAGATTTCAAATCATTTGCATGATGATTCCATGTTTACGTCACATCCCCCTCCCTCCCTATTTTTAGGGTTTTGGTGTATTACAGATTGAAAGAAATATATGGATTGTTACTTTTGAAATTGCCAATTTTCAAATTTGTTTAAGTTCTTCAATGAATTAGTCTTTCCTTGGAAAATTCTTGTCGGTTACATTTCTGCCAGCGATTCTGATAAATTATTGTGCTGATTATATTCTTTAATACGGAACTCAGATAGTGTAGAAGAATTAGGTTTCCAATACTGATAGAAAACTGGGCAGTAGTGCAGGCTATGGAAAACAATCCGTGGAAGAAAGAAAAAGTCGCTGAAATAATTATGAGCAATTAGATGTTTAGGAAAAAGAAAAAAATAAATTATGTTTTATATTTGTGGTGTATCTATAATTTATTTAATTAAAAAACATATTAAAACTTTAATTATTTAATTTTACTTAAAGATTAAGAAATTTGTGGTGTAATTAATAATATTTGTAGTGGTAATAAAATTTACCCTTTAGTAATTAAAATCAATTAAACAAATTAATCATAATGATGAATAAAATTTAAAGAGTTGAAAGGACGAGAAAAATAAATTAAAATAGACCAATCAAATGTCATACGTACAAACATCTTGTAACACCAACAATGGTACGTTAAAAAACTAAGAATTAAGTGTCCCTAAGAAATCGGCTATAGAAAACCATGTTCGAAAGTCGTCACTTCTTTTCCTCGACAATTTCGGATTTTTTCTCATTTTCAGTAGTTTCCTCTTTCTTTTCTGGCTCCGACGTCACAGTTTCGGAAGCCGGAATCACCTCGACTTTGGCTTCTTCCTCTTTCTTTTCTGGCTCCGACGTCACAGTTTCGGAAGCCGGAATCACCTCGACTTTGGCTTCTTCCTTTTCTACGACGGCGGATTGGCTGATTTCCATTTTAGACTCTTCTTTTGGTGCTTCGCTCTGCAAAAATAGAAATTAATTTCAAATATTAAATTTCATCAAATACCTTTCTTCAAAAATAAATAAGAAAAATTACGCTAATTCAATAATGACCTCTTTCTCGACCACCTTCTGATCATTTTCTTCTTCTTTCTTCTGATCAACACCTTCAGGTTTCTTTTCAGCAGGTTCTTCAACCTTGGCCTCTACCTTCTCAGATTTCTCCTCCACAACCTCGGCGGCGGTTGTTTCTTCCTTGGGTTGTTCCGGGAGGGGTGCGGCGGCGTCTTCATCCTTCATTCCCTTAGATACACTAGCACAAGCACCCATATTTCTTGAATCTCTCAAAAAAAGAACAACCTTCTCTCTCTTATGGAATTCTTTTTTTTTATTTATTTTTATTTTTGAGAGAGATGGTTGAAAGTTTTATTGATTATGAGAGTTTTTTGAGAATATATAGCACTTAAAATTTGTAGAAAAAGCTCCAATATTCTATCTAAGGCAGAGAAATTTAAGGAAAATAACTGGTAAACAGCAATTTTCTTCTCAAATGCAAAACTTCTATATTTAAACCATTTTCTTATCAGCTGATTGGAATTTGAATAAAAAAAGGGTAAAAAACGAATCATATAATTTAGGAAAAAATCACACATTTTCTTTGATCATCACGTTATATTAAAAAAATGTGTGTAAATTACTCTTTTAATTTTGTAAAGTTGCATTTTGTTATCAATTTAATATTTTACGTTTAAATTATTGGAATAATTTCTCGAGGATTTTCCGGGTCCACGTTTAAAATGCATCTTCCAAAATATTTTTCATGTTTGACCAGTGATACTCAACACCAATGCAGTGTTGGGATGTATTATGAAAATTTTATTTGACGCACCCGACAATAAATCAATAGAATCTATCGTCACCTAAATTAGTGTTGAATATCACTTCAAATTTATTCTGAAAAAGTAAAAACAAAAATAAAAGGCATGCGAGGTCAATAACTCGCTCTGTATTGCAATTAAGAGCATGTTTGACAACTGTTATTGTAGAAAAAAGAATTTTGAATAGTGATTTTTGGGGGAGTGTGTGGTTAAAAAGTAGGAAAATTTTTTTGGTATAAGTGTAAAATATTTTATTGTATGATTGAAATTTGAAAATGATAATTTAGCAAACAATAAAATAAATTAATGATTGTTAAATGGGCATTAAAGAGCATGACTCAATCTTACACGTGCACAAACACAAGAAAGGTAAAGTCTTGCAGTCCACGTTTCCTGTGAATATTTACATTTATTCCCCTTTAATTTCTCACATTTCCTAAGAATTTGGATTTTTCAAGATTAAGGATTAACTGACATCTATATTGTCACATGTATGTCACGTATGACGACCACCAATAGTTTTCACCGTGAATAGTATTTTTCATGCTGATATGCACGTACATATGCGTTGTGAACTTTGAGTTCTTCATCCATTTCAATCTTGGTTCTTCTCATATTCCCAAACAAGAACTCAGGATTCTTAATTTATGTTCTCTCTAGATTTTTATTTTTTTTTCCTTATCTTATTCTTGGTAGATTTATTTGCGTTTGTGGTTTGGGAGTTTGAATGAAAAATCCTCATTCTCTCAAGGGCTTTTAAGTTTCTTCTCGGTAAATTTATTTACATTTTTGGGTTGGGAATTTGATTGAAAAATCCTCTATTTCTCAAGGGGTTTTTTGTTGGGTTTGGGGAATTATGGATGAATGGGGGAAGATATGCAACTTGATACACGGATTGAAGACAACATTACTGATGGTGGTGGTGCAAACTATGCCCTTGTTTGGCCCGTTTTAATTTTAAAATTTTTCTCCTGCTTATTTTTAATCACATATTCTTCAAATAAATAATATTACATATAAATCTAAAAAATTTCATTATTTTGAATCACACATTCTCTCATCAATCACTATTCCAAAATTTATAAATTCTCCAAAATGGGGGCCAAACAATGACTATATTTGCTGGAGTTAGTATAGTACTTTCTTCATCCCATTTATATAGGTTGATTTTATTTTTCACACGAATTAAAAAAATCTTATTTGACGCTATTAAAAAAGTATTTTTTTTACTAAAAACTTTCTTAATTTACATTTATTTAATTATTAACAACTAATAGTAAATTAGTTATAACTAAACAAATTAAATAAGGGCATATTAGTAAACGAATAAAATAAAACATTTCCAATAAAGAAACGAGACTATATAAATTGGATTAAAAAAAATAAGGAATGTGAGCATATATAAATGGAGTGAATTGAGTATATAAATTGGCATCCAAGGATCGAATGAAATTCCCTATTTTGGTGGGCTACAGATTTGTGTTTGGTGCTGGTTTTATGGTTCCGGTTGCATTGATAGTTGAAAGGTTCTCACTCATCTTTGTTTTGATTTTCAGAATATTAAAATTTGTCTTAGTGTCATTGCTTCTTTTATTTAGGTACTTTGTATTCAATGTAAATATATTTTGTTTTCATTTGTAACAAATTGATTTCCATCCTACACATCTAGGGTTTATGAATCCTACAAAAATATTGAAAATGTAAAGCTAAAAATATATATATGGGAATTTCTTCTAAATATGGATCTTGAATTTTTCCTCATATTTCCATTCTTCACATAATGACGATTACTCTTGTTAGTTAGAACTTTACGAGATTCTAAATTATAAATATCGAAAAAATTATCACCAAAAGGCGAGATGAAATGGAATACCTAAACCACCAATGCTTCACTAAAATAAATGTTTCTGAAAGGTTTGCGAGATTATCCTCCGTGTTTGCCTTACTGAGTGCAGTGGTCCGGCTACTCCGGTCAACGGTTGCTACCTGCAAAATGAGGTTGAGGCTTTCTCCTTCATTGTACCTTTGACGTGAGAATCAATAATCGATTTTTAAGAATGGAAAGATAGTATAATGTGAATTCAAGAACTTCGAGTTTCAAGAAGAAAGACATTTCTTACCTTGGAGGTATTTATAGGCACATGTGGCTAGCATACGTTTGGCGGTTGCTAGTTCCACGTGTCCAGCGTAAGCCTCCCCACTTCCTCCACGTTCCAGTAAAATGACCCACACTTCTCAAGTGATTGGTTATACCCACGTTGGTCGTTGGACGGCTTTTGTCTAGCACGTTGTCATTTATGTGATTGAGGGTGACATTGGGCCCGTAATGGTAGAGTGTGGACGTAGAGGGTATCGTAGGGGTCGACAACCTCATAGCGGTTGAGGTCTTACAGTGGTAGATAGGGATGTCAAAGAAGCTCGGATGGCTCGGGCCCTAATCGAGCCCCATTTTGGGGCATCGGCTCAAGCTCGGCCTAGGCGAGCCCACATATAAAAAAAAATTAAATTAAATGAAAATTTTTAAAAATAGCTGCCTGCAGAGCGCCCATTTTGGGCGCTGCACACCAGCATCGCCCAAAATATATATATATATTTTCCAAAAGAACAAAAAAACTAGAGCCTGCTCGAACCGAGCCTTTTTTTTTTTTGCCAAGCTTTGCTCGGCTCGGGCCAAAAAAAGCTCGAGCTAAGCTTGGGCTTTTTTTTTTAGCTCGGGCTCGACTCGTTGACATATCTAGTGGTAGACGACCTATGTGAATGTAAAGGGTCTCACGGTGGTGGAAGGCCTCATGGGGTCGACGATCGTACGAGGATAGACGTGAAGCGTATATCGAGTAATCCTCACCCCAATTTGCCCACGTGGATAATTATCAATGACATCATGTATCACTAGCCCCTCTGCCTCTTGTCTATATTTATCGATAAGAGGTAGTCTCCTCAAGCATACTAATTACACCCCTTTTTATGTGTTGTCACTTAATTCAAACGGGTCAATCAGTTCAATTGAGGTCGAAAACAATAACAAATCGTACGTGTGGCGCTCCACCATTGATTTTCAGTTTTGGGGGGAAATTTCCCCCAAAAAATTCAAAAGTTTTCAAAAGTTTTACCACTATTTAAGGAGGTGTGGGGGCTCTCATTCATTCACTTCTCTCTCTTGTAAAAAATCTAGAGCTCCTTCCTCCTCTAGTAAGGTAATTTATTTTCTCTTCTTCCTTCATTTCGTGTTTTTATCATATACAAGACTTTTATTTCTTCATCTTCCGATGAGAGTGAAAGCGATGGGACAAGGGAGTCGACTGACCCATCTTCGGATGGGCCGATCAAAAGGTCTAAGAGGCCGACCAGCGAATATTGCTGGTCGACGATCGGTGTGGATGTGGAGGGCTCATTCATTAATGTTGTCACTGTTGCGGACAGTTGAAGGTCCCTTATACCAAGAGTTTCCCGACTGAACCTAGCCAAATACTCCTGCAGAGATTCATCTTTCTCCTGCACCACCTGCATCAATCCAATAACCGTCTTTCATTTCCTCTTGCTCCTCATGAAGTATGCCACGAAAATCCTAGAAAGTTCATCAAAAGTTTTTATAAACCGGGGTGCCAGTGTGGTCACCCAGTCTCTAACCTCCCTTTTGAGTGTTGGGGGGAATGATCTACATCACTACGTCTGGGGATGCTAGAGCCTTATTAAGTCAACGAAGGTCCGCAAGTGATCCGAGGGTCTGAGACTCCATCATATGCTTCTATTATTGCCTACTTAAAGCCTTTCGAAAATGGTACGACCATAATTTCAGGGGCGAAAGGGTCTTCCACCAGAACCATCTACCTACGTCCATCCTTTTTCTTGGTCAATGCGTCGTCTATCTTCTTTTCCAAATTTGTTACGGGTTGGGAAATCTGTGGAAACACAAATCCTAATACCCCCATGTCTCCTGTTGGCTGAGTAACAGGCGGGGTAACCGTTTGAGCCACCTGGGGTGGTTGCTCACGTTTGGCCTCCGACGAAATCTGTGGAGGGGTTGCGATTTTCTGCGTCTGACTTTGCAAAAGGGTCATCATGGTTGCCAATTATGTCTTCAAGGTACTAAATTGGATATGCGTTATGCACTGCAGTAGGGCGATGGGTCGTGACCCCTTGCGACATACTCCGACTCTGTCTCCGCTGTATTCCCGATCGTGCGTGTTTCACTCCTAGTCCTTCTCTTTGATCAAGCTTTTTTGTTCAGTGGAAGTTCCCACAAACGGCGCTAATGAAAGGTTTTCGACATTGTCCTCCGTGTTTACCTTACCGAGTGCGATGGTCCGGCTGCTCTGGTCTGCGGTTGCTACCTGTAAAATGAGGTCGGGACTTTCTCTCCCGTTGTACCTCCGGCGTGAGAATCAGTAATCGATTTTTAAAAGTGGAAAGATAGTATGATGCGAATTCATGAAGTTTGGGTTTCAAGAAGAAAAATATTTCTCACTTTGGAAGTATTTATAGGCACCTTTGGCTAGCGTGCATTTGGTGGTTGTTGGTACCACGTGTCCCATGTAAGCCTCCCTACTTCACCCACGTTCCAGTAAAATGACCATCACTTCTCAAGTGGTTGGTTATACCTACGTTGGTCGTTGGACGACTTTTGTCTGGCACATTGTCATTTATGTGATTGAGGGTGGCATTAACACGTAATGGGAGACGGTTGGTGTGGATGTAGAGGGTCTCGTGGGGGTCGACGGTCTAATAGCGATTAAGGTCTTACAGTGGTAGACGACCTATGTGAATGTAGAGGGCTCACGGTGGTAGATGGCCTCATGAGGTCGACAATCGTACGGGGGTAGAAGTGAAGCGTATCTCGAGTAATCCTCACCCCAATTTGCCTAAATGGATCAGTTTTAATATTGCGTAATGATAGGAGCCATAACGATTGTAATTGGACTATACTTTGTATTGTTGGGAAAAAGCAAGGAAAGCTAGAAGGTAGCACAGTTGGTGCTTGAAAATAACTCGACGACCAATCGGGACAAGTTGATCCGATTTATATCCGATCTTCATCGCGAGATGACCTTAGTCGTGGCAGCAACGACAGAAAGGAGGTTGGAGATAACAAAGAAGAGAAGGGATTCTCAAGGTAGCTCCCAACATATATACATGAACTTAATGACTAAATGTTATATTTAACATATCCATAACTAAATATTAATTAGTATACATGCACATACATAAATAACTGAATTGTAGTATTTCTAGAGAAATTGAACAACCCCCAAAATATATGAAGTGTACGTGCATGAATTTGAAGAATTAATTGATTGAAGTATAATAAGTAATATATAAATTAATGTTAATTATTATCATACATGTAAATAAATAATTGAAATATATAAAAAGTTCATTTCACATTTATATTAACTGATTTTCAAATATCATTTTTAACGTGCAACGCACGTTGGAAAAATGTATTTTGGAATAGTAGATTGATGAAAATATGTGGTTGAAAAAAAAATGAAAATTTATTGATGTAATGGAAATTATTATTTTATTAAAGAATATATGGTTGAAAATGAGTAGGAGAATTTGTTATTTTGAGTATTTTCAATTATAATCGAACCAAAATTTTCAAGACACATTTTGGGTGTTTGCAAAACAATTTTTCAAAAAATCAAAAAGAACACATTTTCAACAATCTCAAAATGGACACTCAAAATACAAAACCCAAAATGAATTCAAAACTCAAAACGCAAAATTGAAATACAAAGAAAACAACTCTCTATTCTAAAAATGACAGTTCGACATAGTTTTGACTTTTACTTTTTGTAAAAGAACTTTCAAAGCAATTCATTTAAATACAATTCCATTTGTACATAAATGAATGACATGGAGGTTGACAAACTCTCACATGCGTGCGCCCCCGTGTGATTAAAAAAAAAAAGTGGGCCCCCTATTGTGGTTGTTTGACCATCCTCTATTGTTATCCATTTTAGTACATGTAGCATGATTCTTTACTTAATTTGTTTGAAAATTAATTTTTGAAAGTTTCTTATTTCGAAAGTGTTTTTAGATAAAATCACAATTGATCAATTTATTTATTTATTATTATTATTTTTAAAAACGCTTTCAATTAGATGAAATACTTTTATAAAATTAGTCAAACGGATTTAAGTTATTTTTGAGTATCAAAAACTCATTTGAGTTCTTAAAAGTAATGCTAGACAGGCCCGAAAAACATCCTTATTCAGACAACTGTCATTTCGATTGTCTATAGTTGGTGGCATTTAAGGTTGGAATGAAATGTATGTATTTTAGACTATTAAAGGAACAAAATATCTCTTTGGGCGGTCATAAGTGGACCCCAAAATAAATATTAATAAGTATACATACACATACATAAATAATTGAATTGTAGTATTTCTAAAGTAATTGAACAGCCCCCAAAATATATGAAGTGTACATGCATGAATTTGAAGAATTAATTGATTGAATTATAATAAGTTATACACAAATTAATGTTAATTATTATCATATCCGTAAATAAATAATTGAATTGTATAAAAAGTTCATTTCACATAAACAGTTTTTTTTATATTAATTGATTTTCAAATATCATTTTTTTTCCTTTATATATAATTTTTATATCATCTAAAAGTAGCTATGTCAACGAGCCGAGCCTGAAC
>CAIGRS010028936.1:0-12822 GCA_903798395.1 Fraxinus floribunda
GTAAAATGAAAGTGCCTCTTTTATTTATGTAGGATAGGATAAGATAGTATATAATATACCAATAGAACACGGCTTGACTAAAGTGGCTCAACAACTCAGCCAAATGACCAAATGGTTTATGAATAGTGCCATTAAAACTCTCTTTTTTAATAATGTAGGAAAAGAAAAGAAAAAAAAATGACTTAGCCGAGCCATCAAGTCATTTGGTTCGGCTTATGAATAGTAACCTTCAAACTCACTCTTTTATGTATGTAGGATGTAAGAAAAGAAAAGGAAAAAAAAATGGCTTAGCCGAGCCATTAAGTCATTTGGCTCAGCTCGGCTTAGCTTATGAATAGTAACCTTCAAACTCACTCTTTTATGTACGTAGGATAAGAGAGAATTTGTTGATGGCATTAATAGAAGGAAATATTTTATGAATATTAGGATTTTAATTAAATTCAAAGTCTAAAAGAATATAAAATATTTAAAAGTATTTAATAAGCNGAAAAAAAAATGGCTTAGCCGAGCCATTAAGTCATTTGGCTCAGCTCGGCTTAGCTTATGAATAGTAACCTTCAAACTCACTCTTTTATGTACGTAGGATAAGAGAGAATTTGTTGATGGCATTAATAGAAGGAAATATTTTATGAATATTAGGATTTTAATTAAATTCAAAGTCTAAAAGAATATAAAATATTTAAAAGTATTTAATAAGCGTAAAAATTAATACACCAAATTATAATTACATTAAAGTTCATTAATCTTTACTCAATATCACACTAGTCTTAATTTTTTTCTTCATCGTATTCTTATTTTAACATGTTATTGATCATAAAATCTTGTCCTTAATCATGATTTTGTTAAAAAAAATATTGTTAACGTGCTTTAAAATGAGGACAAGATATTTAATCACATTTTGTCGTATTATTGCTTATTTAAAATACAACGGATAAATGAGTTTTTTACTCTATTTTAAAGAAAAACACGGAGAGAAACCGTGATTACAAATACTTTTTATTAATTTGAGAATAAAAATGCGATAAAAAATTTTATGAGACAAAAATATAATAATGGGTATATGTTATGAATTTTTCGAACAGTTCGAGTCCATCAGGACCACTGAAGTGAGTACCTGATCATAAACTTCAGGCCTCATGAGATTAGTCGAAGTAAGCGCAAGTTGGCCCGGACATTCAGATTATAAAAAAAAAATGGTGGTTGAAAATAGCCACTCAAATTATTTTTTGAGTAATTAATTAAAAGTTACTTTTCATTTTTCCAAAATGTAACCCTGATGGGTAGCTCAATTGGTTAGATCTTGTGTTTGCTCTCTAATGGTTACCAGTTCGAGTCCCCTCAAGGCCACTGAGGTGAGTACCTGATTGTAAACTTCAGAGCCCCATAAAATTAATCGAGGTGTGCGTAAGTTGGCCCGAATATCCACGATTATCAAAATTTTTCTTATCTCCAAAATGTGCCAAATGTTCCAATATATTAGGAGAGAAAAAGTGTTAATTCATTTCTAGAAATCTTAGTCCAATAGAATAAATTCAAAGTCACACTTCTCTCTCGCTCTCTCGTTAGGTTTGGTTTTATTGGTTTCTGTTCACAATCTCTTCCCGTGCCCTTCAAATGGCTGCCGGCATAGCTCCTCTTTATCTCTCCGGTAATAACTAACTACTATACTCTTTATCTTTTTCTTTTTCATTTCGGTGCAGAAAAGTTGAACTGGATTACGGTATCTGATATGATGATTTCTACGAGATTAAGTGATCATAATATTTGTGTTCGAGTTCCCGCTTTAGGGTTTTGATTGTTGCCTTCAATGTGTTCTTGCATGTAATTACTCTCAGGATTGGAATTTTACTGTGGTAGTTCAAAATTTTTGCATCTCCAATTTGTGTCTCAACTTGAAGGGTTTGATTTTTAGATGTGAAATTGAAATAATTCAAGATTGATTTTTACTCTTACAATTTAGCGTTTTCTAAATTGTTTATGTTCCCGTGCAGGTGGAAATCTTCTCAAGACTAGGGATATGTTGTCGGTCAGGTCAGGCACTTTTGTCAAGACACCACCAGTGACTATTCAAACCAAGTCGAGTCGTTCTGGAATCAGGCGCAACTTGTCTGTACGTGCAGAGTACAGGTATACAGTTGTCATTTAACATATCTAATATTTGTTTCAGTTCGTCACGGGACGTGTCATGAGTTACGTGTAGGTTGAAAGTTGTGTGCCTTTGCTTAGCTTAGCTGACAAATAAACCATGCTTATTAATTTTCCTCCCTAGCAAAACAAACTCCAAGACACTGTAAATAATGTCATATGGCCACAATTATGCAAGCGTGGAATGAATTTGTTGAATCATGAATATGGTCCCAATGCACTGAATAATGAAAAAGTAAAATGAATAAGTATGCTGTTCTCACTAGTAAATTACTGAAAATATGTTGCTTTATATGACGTCAGCATTTAGCATATAATTTATATTGTCATCAGCTTTGACTAAATTATCAGAATCACTGAACCCACGATGATGAATGATGCATTCAATTGTAGTGTGAATTTCCCGTTCTAACTGTTACATCCAATTATGGTGTTACTTTCGCAAAACTCAACATCATGTGGCCGTCTTATCCACTTTTAACAGGACATTCACTTCTGCCATGCAAATTGTAGGCATTGAGACTGTATCCTTTCTCCTTGAGGACTTGATGTTCTCATCCAAAGTTACCACCTTCCAATCACAACTAAGGAGAAACATTATTGAAGCAAGCCTCTAATTTTCAATTTGATATATTTCTACTTCATAAAGAAATTACTAAAATATGTATCTTAATCTTTTCATGTTCTATTGGTATTTTGCTTCTCTAAAGGGAAGCTCATATATTCCATCTTCTAATGATGAAGTTTTTTTTATAACTCTATATTCTAGCCAGTGTCTAAAATGACTCGATGGGGTACCAAGATGTAGGCTTCAAGACAAACCAATAAAATAATTAGAAAAATACAAAATACAAAAATATGCTCCTAAGAAACTATTGGCCATCTTGAAAGACCATAATAAAACAAATTAACATGCTATCAGCTTCTTCTCATTCTTTCTCATGATACCCACTTGCAATGGCGCCTTCCCCTTCCCTTTCCGTGTAAAGGCAGAAAAATGAAAACAAAAACTTTTAAAACTTTGTAAGCTATAAAACATAGTTCAAGAAGCTGAAGTCAGAAATAAAAAGCCTAGAAAAGCAAGACAAATGAGTGCACACTTCAACTGTCTTGAAGGTTAACCTTGAGGCATAAACCTTGACAAATAGCACTCAAGCATAAGCTTCTAGCCATCTAAGGAAAGCCTCACGAGAGGCGGATCTCAATGCATAAGCTTCAGTCAACTTTTTGAAAACTCAAATTAGCTAAAACAATTCATACTACTCTGAACTCTCATCCTTGCCCTTTCTTTGTTCAAAATTCGAAGTTGGGTTTGCAGGAGTCTTCAAGCATAATACGGTTTTATATGCCGACCATGTTTGGCACTGATGCATACTTTTCATTCAGTTGACAAGTTAAAATTGCAATAGACCGGGTCAGGAGGAATTAGTTGGTTTCTGATGCATTTCTTAAACTATAGTTGGGCTTAGTATAACATCAATTGGAAATTGGTTTTTCAATAATATTTTGGCCAAAAGTGAAAGATAAGCAAGTTGTTCAACTTCTGCCATATGGCTGGCATATCGAATGCCGTGCCATTGGCTAGAATTACTTCGAGTGATTCTTTTTGATAGAAGCTCTTTTACCAGCTCTGTAGAACCATTGTAATGTTTGTGGAGGCTACACGATCTATGCAATTTCTAGAAAAGAATCTTGCCTATTCTTGCTTACGCCTCTTTGCTTGTGCTCACTGCATTCTGCTTTTAAATGTGAGATCTCTCCTTGATCCGTGTTCTCTCTTTTAACTAGTCCGTTGAATTATGGCATTATTAATGATGATGAAAAACAGGTTTTTAGAGAATAGTTGTTTTGTAGTGAAGATTGAAACATCACGTTTTTCGCAAATATTTTATTTGGGTGAATGTGTTCAAAGTCAAATTTTCCTAGAGTAATGTAGACTATGTAGTTGGCCTTGGGCATTGGCTTAGGGGCAGGCACACTTTTTGGTGTGTGCCAGTATTGTAGCCAGTTCTCCATGGCGATGTGATATCTGACTTAATTTTTTCCTCTTATATGCAGTGATCATAGAGGTGGAAGTGGTGATTTTGTAGCTGGATTTCTTATAGGAGGTGCAATCTTTGGAACACTTGCATATGTTTTTGCTCCACAGGTGAGCATAAATATTTACATAATTCTCAATCTCAGTGTCTCCATATTTACTTTTCTAGCTCCTCTAGAAATGATTCATGATTGATCTAGTTGACTTGTGGAAAAAATGCTAGCTTAAGTATGTTAATAAGCATCAAAAAAAGTTATCACTAGCTTCTAGATAGGGTTATTGGATAGAAGCTGATTGGATAGAGCGAGTGGAGCCTGATTTAGTATGTCAATAAGCATCAAATGAAGTTATCACTAGTTAGTAGTTCCTAAGATGGGCTGATTGGATAAAATTAGTGAAGCCTAATTCAGTATGTCAATAAGCATCAAATGAAGTTATCACTAGTTCCTAAGATGGGTGGGCTGATTGGATAAAATGAGTGAAGCTTGATCTTTAGTAAGTGATGCAGCGTTGGAAGTCAAACACCACATACCATGAAACTGCCACTCATAGCAGCAGAATAAAATTACAAATGAGGAAGCAAGCCAAGTAGGGAAGTTTAGTTATATTTTCCTCAATAGTAAAGTACGTAAAAGTTTACTCCTAAAATGCCCCAACACAATCTGTAACCTGCCCTTCTTGATATTGCTCGGCATTGATATGGCTCATTTATTCAAATTAAGTTTGAGCTTTGCAAAGTACTAGGGCTCACCTCGAACTGTACGTTGACTTTGAATTGTTCCTTGAGCTGGTTGAACTTGGTTCCAGACCAGTTTAAATAGTTAAAAGTAAGCTAGTCAGAATTTTATTTGAAATCCTATTCAGAAAATATTTGGACTACAGGATGCTTACATATATAACTTTGTAATGTATGAAAAAGACAAAAAATAACATTTAGTTTTGCGAAATCATTAAACCTGGTTATGGATGCACTAGTGTTCTACTATTTGATTTTCTGCTATAACTCTCTCTCTCTCTAAATATTATTAGATAAGAAGGTCACTGCTAAACGAAGATGAATATGGCTTTCGGAGGGCCAAGAGACCAATTTACTACGATGACGGCTTGGAGGTGATAACAATGACTAGTTTTCATACTTGCCTTTTGCCATAATAACAAGTTGAGTTAACTTGTCCTTTCTCCATCCATCCCTTTCTTAATCCTCTCTGTTTTGTGAATTTCAGAAAACCAGGCAGACCTTGAATGAAAAAATAGGTCAACTCAATTCTGCCATTGACAATGTATCTTCCCGGTTGAGAGGTGGTAATAATATACCGGAGGAGCCAATTGAGACTGATGCAGAAGAAGCTACTGCATAATACCTTCTGTTTCATTCTCAATGATCGCAAAGGCTTCAGTTTTCCAGTTTCACTAGTGAGCTTTTATGATATACATGTAAACAGAATGCTTGAACATGTAGTCTTAGCAGTTGTTGAACTGTTTTGAGATGTTTAATAACGAATCTCCTCCATATTATAAATGATCAGTAAATTTCCTCATTCCGTGTAATATAAATTTGTTGAAGTTTTCTTGAAGAAGTTGGATGAAACCCAACATTGTAAGACCATTCAGGAACGCTTAAAAATCATTGCAACTTATGTTAATAGTCGTTATATTTGGAAAGAGTTTATGTTCATCTTATTCTTTACGGAGGCTCAGGTTTTTACAATTTTTCTTCAAATCCTTGTGTGAATTTTAAGATAACAATGAAAACAACCAAAGGAATAAATAATGTTGCAATGAAAGTTAAAGATTTGGGATTGTATCCGTAAAAATGAAAGGTTATGGTGTATTTTGCAACAAAATTAAGGTTTGGAATCTCTAATGCAAATTTCCCTAAAATAAAAGTTAACCAAAAATCATTTTTGACTACATTGGCATCTATTGCAAATGGGTGGACGAGATGTGTTGTAGTGAGCCCAGAAGTTAGTTGATATGGACAATCCTTTCTTTATTCTCTTTCTTGTAAATTCAAGGGAATGTAGCTTTATTTTATTCAAGGGCTTTTTGCACGATTCATCCTCAACCTTTTGAGCAAAGTCGCAACTTTGTCCCTAGCCTTTTTTTCTTCACAAACCCATTTTCATTCTTTCATCAATTAGCACAATTTATCCATCTTCATGATTTCCATCCAAAAAGTTGTTATGCTAATGTGAAAAACAATGTAATAAAAAGCTCGCTAGATAAGAAGATTGACTTTATTATTTGATCATGTTTTATGCTTTTTAAAATACTGTAAAAAGTCAATATTGCATATAACTTAAATTAACCAAAATCGAATAAAAGAAAGACAAGAAAAAGTAGGAAAAAGGAATAAAAACCACTCTTCTTCGACCTCACCCACCCTCTATCCTTCGCCACCCACTCATTAGCCCCAAAATTGACGACCAATATCCATTCCGTCGGTTGTATGGGGAGGGATGTGCGAATGTTTTATACTGGTATTTTTAGACATTTAAGATGCTTAATATTTTTATTACAATTTTTATTTGTTAAACCATCCTTTAATTGCAGTTAAATATTCAATCTTTATTCATCGTAGCTATTACGTCCTTGATTTTTTCGCATTCTTATATAACTACCCGTTTTCCTTGTATATAAACGATAGTATGATAGGGTTATGCTGCAATTTTTCCTTTAAAATATTTCTTTTAAGAAAAATCCTCAAAACCAAAGTGTTAATTTAATCAATGGCCACAGAGTTTTGTTATGGTTACTATCCGTTCATTGATTTTTAAAAAGTTACTCGTTGCTCATTAAACCTTACTATGGGCGTGTTCGGTAGAGATTAAAATCGAATTAAAATTGAAAAATTAATAGTTATTGTTAATTTTTATTAGACGATTGAGACCCAATAACGGCTATATTTTCAATTTTAATTGGATTAAAATCTATACCAAACACATCATATATATTGTCAATTGCTCACTGAAATTTAAAAAGTTACTCGTTACTCGCCTAAATTTGAACAAAGTTACTCGTTGCTCACTAAATTTTGCTATAGGTAATAATTATGAAAATGATACGAGTGATTAGTATGTAACTTTATTCAAATTTAGATAAACAACAAGTAACCCTTTAAATTTTGATAAACAAGTAGTAATACATAGCAAAGTATAATTAGCAAATAGTAACCTTTTGAATTTTAATAAGCAAATGATAACTTATAAGAAAGTTGAGTGATCAATGATTAAATTAACTCCAAGAACAAGAGTAGTAAAACCTACGAAAATCCCAAACGCAATCGTGGCGAATAGAGCTCCACTTTATCCCCTTCATTCCCCCCACACATTCTTCTGTTAAAAATATCGTCACTCCCTCGATTCTATTCCTAGATTCCCCAAAGATTTTTCACCAATTTCTCTGTTAATTCATTATTCACATGTAATTTTTTTTACTTTACATCAAATGAGTATTTCTTTGAATTTCATAATTCTCAGCTTATGGAAGGCGAAGATAAAAGAACCACCCATAAGGTGCTTCGTCTGATCCTGAATCTCTTTCGCATTGATTTCTTGAACCCTTTTTTCATTTTCCTTTTGTTATTGTTTGTGTTTTTCAATGATTTCTTGGCAAAATATTTTTTCCCCCTAATTTTCTGTGTATGACTGAAGATGATTTTTAGTGCACTATGTGGAATTGATCTGCCAGGGTTTTCGTTTTGTGCTGACTAACAGCCTTAGAGAAGCTGGGGAAGTAAACAAGTCGCAGTCTGAATAGTTTAATCTATAGCAATAAGGACCCAATTTTTCATCCAATTTATCCTTGAAATTGTTTATTGAGTTCGAGCTATTCATCCTTTTTTGAAGATTGAGTTGTTATCACCATTTTGAGTTAGTGGAAAAAGAAAAATCTTTTGGATCTAGTAAGAGCTGAATAATAGTAGTATAAAAGAGGCACGAAATTTGAATTGCTGGGTTCAAATAATGGTTATTCGGACAGAGTTGGGATGTGGGGGTTGGGGGGTGTTCAATGGCTATATTTTGTGTCTTGGAGGAAGTATGATGATTTATTAATTTCCTTTTACAAATGATATGAGAAAAAAAAAATTCTGCATAAAGCAAGAGAACTTGTCGATTCTCTAGTTGAAAATTAGAACTAGTACCTTCCTCTCCCTGGGTTTAAGAGCTATTTCACACGTGGTTTTATTCAGTAATGGCAATTTCTCATTGCAACTTCTTAGTATCTAGTTTCTGATTCTACTAGACTTGCAAAAACAAAACTCTAGTGGTTCTACTGTCTATAAAGGTTCATTTCTGCATTACCATAGAAACAACGTCACTGGGCTTTTGTGCCTTGTTTTATTAAAAGCTCAAGAACTCGTTCTCGTGTAAATCATACTTCAAGTTCCAGAGATAATATGTACTAATCCCTGTGCTTTTAATGCTATAAATCACCATTATTGAATTTTTTTTGTATCAAATGATAGTCTATTTGAAGAATTTAGAGACTTCGATCTAGTGATATTTATGTAGTTGTATCATCTTATTTATCATATAGGGCGTGTTCGGTAGAGATTAAAAACGGATTAAAATTGAAAAACTAACCGTTATTGTTAACTTTTATTAGACGAGTGAGACCCAATAACGGCTATATTTTCAATTTTAATTGGATTTTAAGCTGTATCGAACAGGGCCATAATATTGGTTTCTGGCCTTCTTTCTGTTTTATTTCTTTACCATAAGTCCTATTAGTAGTCTGAATAAATGTGGAACCTCCACTGTTGTTTATTTATTTTTATTTTTTTAAATTTTACAATGGCTAACCATAAACCATTTTATTGATTAAGGATTATTACAAGGTTTTAGAAGTTGATTATGATGCAACTGATGAAAAGATTCGATTGAACTACAGAAAGCTTGCACTGGTTAGTAATATATGACATCTAAATCAGCTTTACTATGGCTTTTACTATTGGTACTTTGATACCCCACCCCACACCTTTGGACAGGAACCTATTACTGGTGTGTATTCACATCAGTTATATTCTGTCTGCATGCAGAAGTGGCATCCTGACAAACACAGGGGTGATAGTGCTGTTACTGCAAAATTTCAAGAGATCAACGAAGCTTACAGAGGTGATTGTATATGATAAGTTCATCTCCTATTGATCTGAAATGTGATTCTGGTCTTTCAATGCATTTTGGCAAGTTACTGATGTGCTTGTGTGAATTGGAAGTTGATTTTGTTTCTTTGGTTTTTTTTGGCTAAACACGTGTTATGACAAACTATCATGATTGAATTTATTCAATATGGCATTATCTGTGACATATGCATTTGGTTTCCATGTACTTTGTATTTATTATTTCTTGGAATTATGTTAAATAAATAACTTAATATGAATGCATGACAAAATAAAACTAGAAACAAAGCCTAACATTTTTGGAACGCGTATTCAACTGCTATAGTCATCTAAAGACTCCTTTGGTCTTTAAATTTTGAAGGGGGAAAAGGGAAAATGGAAGTAAGAAATATTGCCATGTTCTTTAACTTTAAGATGGAAATAATATTGCATTGAGTTTTCAATTTGCGTAGATAAGTATAACCAAAAACCTACTACTTTGGTGGCTGAATTCCTTTTCGTTTGTGTATGCAAAATCAAGGCCTCTGAAATGCCAGTGCTAGCAGAGATTAATAATCACTCTTTTGTGGGCATTAGCATCAGCAGCATTCAATACGTAAAACACTGAGATCTTCATCGTTAAGAATGTACCATGTAACTTTTCTTCCATGTGACTTTTACAGTATTAAGTGATCCACACAAAAGACTGGACTATGATTTGAATGGAAACTATGAGATTGACAAGTATACTTTGAGGGTAATTTTTTTTCGTAATGTTATATTTCAGCTGTTTTTATTCATCTTCAACACTTGCTTAATGATAATTTGAATTGTTCCTATGCTGATACAGGAATATTTATCGAGATTTAAGGGGATGATACTTACCTGTAATGGGCTTGGTATTAGTCACACATCAATTTGGTAAGTCAGGTGACTGCATAACTAAAGCAAGGATTCATTGTCTAAACAAAATTTAAAGTTGGGAATACTCCCTTGTATAATTGCAATATATCATTGTTTGCAATGTTCTAAGGCTTTCGTTGCATAGTTCTTCACATCAAAAGATTTCTGCATTTTGTTACTATATCTAAAGCAAGTGATTCTTAATAGCAACAAGCAGCAGGTATGAGCGTTTTTCCCAATATAAGCCTTATTTCCAAGAAAGACAACTGATTCTGAACATTAGAGGAAATTCAACCTGTGTATGAACTTGTTTTTCCCAATATAAGCCTTATTTCCAAGAAAGACAACTGATTCTGAACATTAGAGGAAATCCAACCCGTGTATGAATTTGTTTGTTGAGGGTTTTTGTTCCAAAAAATTTGCTCTTATCAGATTTTTCTGGCCACAAAAAAGTTGGAGGCCAGAAGTCAGGGAAAAGAAAAAGAAATTGACTCGCACAAGCAAACATACTATGAGTTGGGTGTCTGGACATATTAGATCATTGGATAATGCTTGCGGTGTGCTACGTCTACCCATTTTTACAAGAAATGTGCATTAAGTAGGAGGCTTGAGAAGGGGTGCTAGTGTCCTGGAGGAGTCTGTAGGATCTGCATGCCTCAAGATTATTATTCGTGAAATTTCTGATAATAATGTGAGAATAAGTATACTAACATGGAATTAAAAAAATTTCTTGATCGTAAAGATTCCATTGTGCAATTCTGAAACACTATAATACACCCGTCTTCAACTCTCTATTATTAGAATCATTATTGCATTTTAACCTTTTGTGATTGTTGCCATTAACATTGATGGTACCAGCATACTTCTCTGTTAATATGAAATCTATTTAGTCTCTATATTTTATCCCCATGATTCAGTTGAAATATTATGTCGTCTGTACTCTACCTAATGGGGAAAAAATAAAATTCTGTCCCCTAGCCACCGTGTTTGTATGCCTGATCTTATCATATTCCATTTATGTTTAACAGTCTTAACAGTATTTGCTGTTTACATAGCACACGGTAGACTGTTTTGAACTTGGAGAGCATTCCTTGAAAGTTGGATGAATTTAGAATATACTGGACAACTTTGTAATGACTTCTGCTTTCCATTTCATAGTTTCTTATAGTTGTCTTTACCATTGCAGGTCGCAGCCACTCATGGAACACAATAAGTATAAAGAATCAGAATGACGGCATTTTATTTGTTGACCGTTCACCAAAATAAGTTTCCTAGTTAACATTCTCAGTTATTTGTATAATCTGTGTATCATTTTGTTATACGCAAAAATATTACAGTAGACTTGATGGATAACCTCTAGTGCATCACAAATCGTTCTGGTACTAATATGCTATGGTCTGATGCATATTATAGATACTTGTAGGATTGGCAGTGTCCTTTCACTGGTTTTGATATTGTTGGTTGGTTACCATTTGATTTCAGCCCTATTGGAAGATCTGTCGACTCCCAGATATTGGCTTTTTGGGTAGTTGCAATCTCATCATCCGTAGCCTCGTAGAATTTTCAATTCTTTGATGGTATCTTGAAATGGTTATTGTAAGATCAGAGTTTGCAGATACTGCCATAGTTTGTTTGCGGGGTGGGGAAATTGCTTCTACCTCATGATCACCTTCAATTCTTTGATGGTATCTTGAAATGGTTATTGTAAGATCAGAGTCTGCAGATACAGCAAAGATTGTTTGTGGGGAAATTGCTTCTACCTCATGATCACCTTCAATTCTTTGATGGTATCTTGAAATGGTTATTGTAAGATCAGAGTCTGCAGATACAGCAAAGATTGTTTGTGGGGTGGAGAATTGCTTCTTCCTCGTGATCTTAAGCTTGTATTAATGAAAGGTTTTTTAAGGCTTGTATTCTCGTTAAATAAATTTGATCTATAGATAGAATTCGTTGAAGATGAAATTTGAACTTAGTCATGTGCCACAACGCAGGTGAAAAGTCTTTCGACTCGTCTGTCGCATGGTCTACAGTGCATATGATACATTGGAGATGCTCTGCGTAAACATAATTGAATTTATAAAATCTTTGTTAGTTACATAATAATAGGATTTTCTTGTTTGTCAAGCAACTCGTACATCCTACTCTACATGGAAACTCCTTAGCTTTTTTTTATTTTTTTGGTTAAATCCCTCTTCTATTAAAAGAGGGAATGTTGTGTTTCCTATTCATTTGAGACGTATTTTACCTTCCCATCTTATCAAAATAAAAAAGGATTATAAACTTTTGAGAAAGACAAAAAAAGTGATTATTTTATTATGGCAGAGGGAATTATTCGTACAAAATTCATACAATATATCACAAAATATCTTCTTCATAATATTACTTTGGGTAATTATATTACCACTACAAATTTTAATTACTACACCACATTATAATTCTACCACAATTAAAATATATTTTTAATAAATACGCCACAATAAATTTACAATTATACTCCTAAGTCAATAAAAACAAAAAATTCAAAAATACATAATACATTATTGTGGTGTACTTATCACCAATATTAATTCAAAAACATTTTTGCTCGACTGAAGGAACTGCGTCGTTGGAAAATTGATCGTCGCTGAAAAAAATA